>JAKOGI010003283.1:2500-20000 GCA_029747015.1 Carnegiea gigantea | reverse complement strand
GGTTGGATGATCCAAGGGAATGTAATCTAACTTAGTTCAATCCTTTCTCTTGACACAAACCGAATTACCTCAACTAATCCAACTACCATTCTCTCAAATGTCCTTATTTTAGGTTGTGTTTGGTTGGGGAGAAAATGATTTTCTCAGAAAATCATTTTTCAATTTTCCATATTTGACACAAAAAAGATGAAAAATTATTTTCCAAGAAAATAATTTCCTTTTTGAGAAGATGGGAAATTGATTTTCTCCATTTAATTCTTTGATGATATGATCAACTAAAATTTAAGCGCAAAATTCAATTTCAACAATTCGGATTGAAACTTGTTTATTCGATGGGGAATATTAAAATAAACTCAAATCTAGGTTTTGAGCTCAAATTACTTCCATTTGATCAATATTTATCTCCGCCGCTACAATTTAATCGACATTTCTTGCTACTAAAACAATTCAGTTGACTCGCCATTGCAACATTTTGAACGGTTTTGATCGGAACTTGATCAACAGATAGAAAAAATTAAAATAGGCTCAAATTCAGATTTTCAGCTCCACATTCTCTCATTTGGTCAACATTTTTTTCCCACCACAATAATTCAATTGATATTTTTCGATAGTTAAACAATGCAAACAATATTTTTCACCACTTGAACAATTTCAACAGTTTGAATAGAAACTTGATCATAGGATACGAAAGATTAAAATGTGCTTAAATCCAGACTTTGAGCATGACATTCCTTCATTTGGTGAACATTTTTCTACACCACGGCAGTTCAATCGATGTTTTTCACCATTTTAAACAATTCAGTTGATGTTTTTCCCACTAAACCAATTTCAAAGGAATGCACTCTAGCTTAATTCAATCTTTTCTCTCGAAACAAACCGAATTGCCTCAACTAATGTAATTACGATTCCTTCAAATGTCCTTGTTTTAATCTAGGTTATAGATCTTAATCGCTAATTTTTCCCTTAACATGCAACCGCCTTTCAAGAATTATTAAGTCAAGTTCAATCTCGTTAATCCAATAGTGAGTTTCTCCTCTCGGTATTTCACTCAACTATCTACCCATATGCAAGCAAATTTGGCCAACCTTCCTCAAATCAATTCAAATATAAGATAGAATAGAATCATTCCAAAATAGATTGAGCACAAGTGATAGAGTTAGGGATCTAACATCAATGTTCTGGCTAGGAAATCCTTAGATTAAAGAAAATTGCTCACTCATATTCAAATTAAATATCATCCATATCAATCAACAAAGAGTTCAAGAAGAAGTACGAGGAAGAGCATGTTTAGGAACTATAGAGTTTCTTCAACAATCTTTCAACCTTCAAGCATCCAATTGCCAATTCCTTCCTCTCAATCTCTTTTTTCTCCAAACTGAGTATAAAACTATAAACCAAAGAAAGGGTTGAGATGCCCTTGCTTTTAGTTGAGGATGCCTTCAAATAGAAAAACTCGAGCATTCTCAACCACACATGAAGGAAGATAAAGGGGCTTGTAGTTTTCAACTCACCACGAACTGTGTTGACCACCATGGGCCGTCCGTGGTGGATGCTAGCTTCAAGCTCTTCGTTTCCTGTTTGCCCCATGGGTATATGAAATAGGTGTACCTCTATGGTCTAATTAAGGATCAATGCTGGGTCAAAAGGTCTTAAGACTTACAAAATACATCAAAGAAGCAAACCTACGTGTAAAATAGAAAAAATGGGTGCAAATCAACGATCCAAACACACAATCCCCTGGGAAAGCTTGTCAAATGACCCTAAAATGATGCATATTTTAGGCACTTATTAAACTCCCCCATGCTTGAACCATTACTTGTCCCCAAGGAATCATAAGACTAAAATTTTTTTCACAACCTCCTCAGGGAAGACATTAGCAGCATTTTTAATGGAAAAATTGACCCAAAGTTAGCCCAAAAGTGCCTAAAATATTTAGCAATCAGATAAGGAAATGCAGTTTTCTAAAGTTCCTTTAAAGACCACAATATGAAAGTTTGAATCACTAAGCTAAATCATCTTAGACAATCACATCAGCACATAAAATAATTAGAGCTAGAAAAACTAGTAGAACCTCACTTTAGTCCTGTGACACTCTTCTCTCATTTTTTGAAAGATAAAGTAAGGTTCCCTCAATTCTCATTCTAAAGACTCAAATCTACCATAATCTTGCTAAAATGTAAAACACATTAGGCAATCATGAGGACTTTCTATAGGTTGTAATGAGGCTAGTAAAAAGGGAGCAACTATTTTTTTAGGAATGTGGAGGTAAAAAGCTAAAGACTAAGAACCAAGCTCTCCCAACATTCTTATGAAATACATTCCTCACACCAATACCACTCAAATGAATAAACAAATCCCCTTACACAAATCAAATGAGGGGAAAGAGTTGAAATTCAAGAACAATTATATACAATCCAATAATGCCAAACCCTTTGATTCACTTTTTCATATTTTTTACCCTCTTTTTTCCCCCTCTTTTTAACTTCTTTTTTTTCATTTTTTTTCTTTTTCATTTTCATTTCTTTTTCATTTTTTTTTCCTATGAAGAGAATGGCCATGGAGATAAACATCGAACTCTTTTTCAACTCTTCTCCAATCGTTTCCCAACAACTCACTCATTATCAAAACAAGGGATCTCTTATATGAACAAAGAACACAAATCCGTTCACCAACTAACCAAACCAAACCACCAAAAGATCTCAGCACTGCAACCTAACTCCTAATCAAAGTATTATGAAGTGAAACTCTATGGTCTTGGCTAAAAGTGTAAGACATAGGTTTGGCCAAGGGCTATGTATAAAGGTTCACATCAATAAACGTGGGACACCTACCAAAGACATAACTAGCTCATTAGGATTCACATGTCAACATTCATGCAAAGAATCATGGGGCAATCAATTCGCATCCAACACATGGTCAAAACATGAAGCACATTTTCAAGAACTCATTTCCAAATGCTTTTATTCACTATTGGGCTTATCAAACGGATCATATCAAACCAAAGAAGACCACCTATTTACAAATTTCATCATCGGAGGGTTTTTCTCTTTTTTTAATTTTTTTTGTATTTTTTTCAAGTTTTTAAGAATGCAATCCTAAATGAAGTTAATCCTAACATGCAAAACTACTTTCTGTGTCATGTTTTAAATACGTAAAAAGAATGAGAGATGCAAAACTATAGAAATGAAACTAAATGCACTAACTACATGCTCTAGCTACATGAGGTTAATCCTTTAATGCAACTCTAAAAGCTATCATGTACACTATATATACATCCACAAACTCAAGAAATTAGCCATCAGATGGCATCATTCAACGCAACTCCCTCATGCTTGGATAAAGCATTGTCCTCAATGCAAGCACAGATAGAAAAAGGGGAAGGGGAAGTACTGATAAGCAATCAGAAGGAATGAGGAGAAAGAGGGTGGCAAGGATGGCCTTGGTAGATATGCCAATCTCTCCAAGTCTCAAGACAGACCCTAAAGTCTTAAAAATATTAGTTCTGGGGGGCAATCATCCCATATAGCTCATCATACCGCTCTTGGACAAAGTCACAAAGAACGACATTCTTAGTTTGAGCATACGCCCTTAGGGAGGCTTGCTCCTCCTGAATGGACCTAAGGGTTTCTTAAACCTCTTCATAATCATAAGAGAAGGGGTGGGAGGAAGAACTAGGGTAGCCTAGGTATATAAGTGAGGGAGTGGGATGTGCAGGATGGACAACCTCATCATCACCTGGAAACTATGAGAGGTTAGCCCGATGAAGTAACCTGGTCCTCTCGATATTGGGAAGTGGCAAAAGCTAGTTCCTAGAGTATATCCAATACAATTGCCTAGCCTCTACCTTGTAAAATTTTATCAACTCCAAACGCCTTTATCAATCCACTCAGACCCTAAAACCCTATCCTCAGCGCTAGGCTGAACACCCAAAGACCGAGCAATGGGGGTGATGATACCTCCAATCACAATCTTAGCAACAGTACTAGTGGTTGCACTATATAATTGTTTGGCCAAGAAAGACCCAGGGTTAATTTGGTCACTATTCATCATACATGATAGAAAGTAGAGCTCAGACAATCAAGGAACATTAAGACTATCGTCCCTAGTGAAGACACCACAAGACAACATGCGTTGGGCTACTCGTGTACAAGGGTTCCTAATGAAAGTGTCCTTACAATTACTCATATTGTACCGATAATCCCCCAAAATTTCATTCCAAAAGATATATGGGTTAAATTCTTGGGTGACTTGACATCTTGGCAAGTCTAAATGAGGTAGAAATCCAAACATGTCATTAAGGGCTCCAATGTTCAATTCATAGAACTCCCATTGCAAATAGAAGAAAATGTGTGCTTCTTGACATCGAGGACCTCGAGTGACCTCTACATGTAAAGTACTTAAAAATTCAAGGGTGAGGTCCCTGTAGGTGTGGTCTTTTATTTCAATAAATTGACCCATGCCACCCTTTTCAAACAACCATCAAATATCATTCAACAGCCCCAATTGGTTTAATAAATCATCATCGTAGCTACATCAACTCTACTACTTAAGTCATTATTTCTAGCAATGTGATCGAGATGAGTTAAACCAAGGGGGAAGGAGCATTACCTTCGGTCCGTGCATTAGCGAATGTTCGGGAGGTCCTTATGGCTTGTTGTGGAGCTTGCCTGGAAATACCCGCTCCTTGTGTGCTCTGTAACTTCTTGTTGGGTGCCATGGAAGATTTTGAGTGGCATATAGAAGAGCTTAGAGAAATCGTCAACAATGGAGGAGATGGGAATATGGAAGAGAGAGAAAAATTGAGAAGGTGAGGAGCTTTTTGGCAAAAATGAATTTGAGTGAAGAAAAGGAAGGATTTAAGTGAATGAAGATGGCAATGGAGAAACGGGGTGAATGGAGATGAAGAAGTGCCTAGACAGAGAAGAAGATGGTAAAATTGGTGTGGCAAATAGGGAGATTAAAAAAGAAGGAGGAACAATGGGAAGAAAATGGGAAGATTTTAAGTGAATTTAAGTGAAAAACGGAAGAGGAACAGAGGGATTTTGAGATTTGGTTATGAAGGTTGTAGACAGAGAAGGAGAGAGGTAGAGAGAAAAAGTTTGGAGTGGGAAGAAAGGAATAAGGGTTGGTGAGATTGTTCTCCTGTCAAAACCCTCGGCTGTGGGCCATAGCAATCAACCACGAACCGAGGTGACCACTATGGGCCGTCCGTGGTGGCTGCTGCCAGATTACACTTCGGTTTTTTTTTTCCACCTGTTTCTTCTGCTTTTTTTGAGGATAGCTATGCCACAATCCTTGGTAAATACTACTTTTGAATCATAGTAGTGATTGGCTTACTATTTCTATCTTGGAATTTTTTTTCTCTCTTTTTCTTCATCATTTTTTCCTTTTTTTTGTCTTTCTTTTTTGTTCACATAATGAAAACAACCTAAAATCTATATGCATAAAAAAGAGAAAATACTAAAATATTTGAGTCGCCTCTCAAGAAGCGCTCTTTCAAGGTCAAAGGCCCGACCTTCTTCCCTATGCTTGCACAGGATCGGTTAATGTATGGATCGCGACCTTTTCAATGTCCCTTATAAAACAGGGCTTTAGCTGCTCTCCATTTACCTTGAACAACCCGGTGGACTCACTCCACACATCTATTGCGCCATGAGAAAAGACCTTAGTGACTCAAAATGGTTCTAACCACTAGGATCTCAGCTCGCCTAAAAATAGCCTCAACTTAGAGTTAAACAATAGAGCCATGTCACCTTCCTCAAACCACTTCTTCATAATGTGCTTATCATTCCATCTCTTAGTTCTCTCTTTATAGATTTCAGGACTCTTAGATGCTTTCAACCTCAATTCATTAAGCTCACTCAATTGCAATATCTATCTCTATTCAGCACTTTAAGATCAAAATTGCGTGTTCAAATAGCTCAATATCCATTGTGCTCTAATTCCACCGATAAATGACAAGACTTTTTAAACACTAACCAATATGGAGTAGTTCCTAGAGGAGACTTATAAGTAATTCGGTATGCCCCTGGCGCATCATCAAGCTTAAAAGAAAAATCTTTTGGGACCAATCAACCGTCTTCTCTAAGATACTCTTCAGTTCATGGTTGAAGGGCTCAACTTAGCCACTTGTTTGGGGGTGATAAAGTGTAGCAACATTGTGAAAACCCCATACTTCTTAAAGAGAGACTCCAAAGGCCGGTTATAAAAATGAATTTCATTGTCATTCAAGAGAGCCCTTGGTGTATCAAACCTTATGAAAATATTCTACTTTAGGAACTTAATTACCACCTTGGAGTCATTAGCAGGGGTGGCAATGGCTTCCACCCACTTTGAGACATAGCCAACCACCACAAAGATGAAGAGATTGTTACGAGAAGTAGGGAACAGACCCATGAAATCAATTCCTCAACCATCAAACAGCTTCACCTCAAGAATCCCATTTTGAGGCATCTCATACCGCTTTGAAATATTCCTCGTTCGTTGGCATCAGTGTAGGCACAAATTTCATTGCAACCTTAAAAAGAGTTGGCCAATAGAAGCCCGTTTGAAGAACCTTACCAATAGTCTTGTCTGGACCAAAGTGTCGACAATAATTTAAAGCATGGCAATGATGAAGGACATTATAGACCTGATCTTTCGGCAAACATCTTCGATAGATACCATCTCCACATAGCTTGTAGAGTAATGGTTCCTCCTATACATAATACTAGCATTAGCTAAGAACTTCTTTTGTGGATAAGACAGCTTGGAGGGTACCACTTCACGTACTTTATAGTTCACCAAATTAGCATACCACTGGGTGGCTTGGAGAGAAATGGCAAGGAGTTGGTCATCAAGAAATGAATTGTCGATTGGGAGCTCTTCAATAGGAATGGTCTTGGGGCCTAAGTGGGATAAGTGATCGGCAACCATATTCTCCAGCCTGACCTTGTCTCGAATCTCCAAATGAAACTCTTGGAGAAGAAGAACCCATATAACAAGGCAGGGCTTAGAGTTGGGCTTCTTCAATAGGGGCTTCAATGCGACATAGTTAGTGAAAACTATCAACTTGGAATTGATCAAGTATAAACGGAATTTTTTTTAAAGGCAAATACAACTATTAAGAACTCCTTCTCCATGGTGCCATAATTTACTTGAGCCTCGTCAAGAGTTCGACTCACATAATAGATGGCATATGACTTGTTGTCCTTCCTTTGTCCTATAACGGCTCCTAATGCATAATCGCTTGCATCATACATTACTTCAAAAGGAAGCTCCCAATCCAGGGCTTGCATAATCAGAGCCGAAACTAATGCCTCTTTCAACCTGAGAAAAGCACTCAAACACTCTTCATTAAGGTCAAAAGGCACATCCTTCGCAAGCAATTGAATGAGAAGTTTTGCAATTTTTGAAAATCATTAATGAGCAACCTGTAGAAACCGACATGTCCAAGAAAACTCCTCACACTCTTCACAAAATTTGGTGGTGGTAATTTTTCAATCACCTCCACCTTTACTTTATTAACTTCATTGCTTTTATTACAAATAAAATGCCCTAGGGCAACCCCCTTTTGTACCATAAAATGACACTTTTCCTAATTCAAGACTAAATTCATATCCTTACATCTTTACAACACCTTGGACAAATTATGTAAGTAATGATCAAAGATGTTCCATACATAGAAAAATCAACCATGAACACCTCTATAATGTCCTTAATAAAACCAGAGAAAATGGTTATCATTCAATGTTAAAAGGTGGCGGGGGCATTGCATCACCCAAATAGAATCCTCCTATATGTAAATGTTTCATATGGACAAGTGAATGTGGTATTATCTTAGTGACTACGGTGGATTGAGATTTGGAAAACCCCTAAATACCCATCTAGATAGCAAAAAAGGGAGTTATTGGCCAACTTCTCAAGCATTTGGTGGATGAAGGGAAGGGCAAAATAGTCCTTATAGGTTGCCTTATTTAACTTCCTATAGTCAATGCACATGCATTAACCCATGATTGTCCTAGTGGGAATCAATTCCTTGTTCTCATTTTTTACAACCGTCAACCCCCTTTTTCAGGCACAATATGGATCGGGCTTACCCACTTACTATTAGAGATAGGGTAGTAATGCTGGCCTTAACCAATTTTAGAGTTTCCTTTTTAAACACCTTATTCTTGTTAGGATTTAACCTACTTTGTTGCTCAATTGAGAGTTTATGATCATCTTCCATTAAAGTGCGATGCATACACACGTAAGGGCGACTTCCTTTTAAGTTGTTAGTAGTATACCCTATGGCCTTATGATGCAATCTAAGCACTCTAAGTAAAGAGTCAACTTGAGCGGCACTTATATTAGCATTGACAATCATAGAATATGTAGAGTTGGGGCCAAGGAATTCATACTTCAAAGAAGAAGAGAGAGGTTTTAATTCTACCTCGGGGGCACGCTCCTCATCAGACGAGGACTTATCATCACTTACAAGCTCTTCGACCTTTACCAGTGAAGGTGGAACTTGTGAAGAGGCTTCCAAAAAGTGAGTACACATGTTGACTTCGGGACTCTCATCCTTAGAAGTATTGTCTTTCAACATACAATGCTCAAAAGGGTAACTAAAAACATGGTTAGTGACTTCTTCCTTACCGAATTATCAATCACATCGATTCTTTGGAACTCATCAGAAATAGAAGGAAATTTATAAGCCTTAAACAAGTTAAACTCCACATGATCACCCCCCACACTAAACGACAATTTACCATTCTTCACATCAATACGACACCTGGTAGTGGCCGAGAAATGCCTCCCTAGAATGATTGATGTGTGTGTATCCTCTTCCATTTTAAGGATCACAAAATCAACCAGAACATATAAATATCCCACCTTAATAGGGACATCCTCTAAACCACTCACGGGGCATTTCACAGAGTGTTCTGCCAATTGTACGAAGATGATTATGGGTCTTATTTCTCCCAATTCAAGCCTCTCACATATAGAAAGGGGCTTTAAGCTCACACTTGAGCTCCAATCATACATAGCACGGTTAATGTAAACATTCCTTATCAAGCAAGGGATGGAGAAACTACTGGGATCCTTAAGCTTAGCCAGAAACATATTTTGGATTGCAACACTACATCCTTCTGTCAAGGCTATGGTCTCATGCTCTTTTAGCTTTCTTTCATTAGACAAAATCTCTTTTAAATATTTAACATAGGAAGGCATTTGAGCTAAGGCATGAATGAATGGAATCTTAATGTAGAGTTTCTTTAAGACCTTTAAAAACTTCCTGAATTGCAAATTAAGCTTAGCATTAGCCATTCCTTAAGGGAAAGTCAAAGGCAGAGTGCAGGGTTTTAAGGAAGTATATGTAGGGTGCTCATGAACATTATTAGTATGCTTCACAATATCATCATGTATATCATTAGAGGGACTCATAATATTCTCCTCATCATGTAAGCTCACACAATTGCTAGCCCCTTTAGGCCCCTCAAGTTCTTTGCCCCTGTCTCAAAATCATGACATTACATTGCTCCTTAGGTTAGATTCAGGCTTACTAGAAAGTCTACTCGAGTGTATAGATGAAGAGCTAGCTTGTTGGACAATTTGGGCTTCCAACATCTTATTGTGATAGCAAGCATATCAACCTTAGAAGCTAATTTCGTCATGTACGCATCTTGCTTTTATTATGCTATAAGCATACTCTCCATTATAGCCTCTAAGTTAGACTTTTGGGGTGCTTGTTGGGGAAATGAAGGCCTTTAAAATCTGAAGGGATGGTCAAGAATTCATTTGAGGCGATTAGAACTATATGAAAAATTTAGATGATTCCTCCAACCCGGATTGTAGGTATTGGAAAGGGGTTCATTGGTCGGTCTTAGGTTGTAGTTAACATAATTGACCTGGTCACTAGTGTCTTCAGCAAAAGGACTCCCAACTTCATAATTTGTAGTTAAATGGTCAACAAAATCACAAATTTCACATGAGGGAGGGACACTCGAGTTCACATCATTAACATTCGAACAATCCAATCTTTGAGTCATAGCATCTACTTTAGCATAGAGCAACGTCAGTGCATTAACTTCCAACTTACCTTTAACCTGTCTGGTTTACCTCTCTCATTAGACCATTGGTAGTTGTTGAGTTCAATCTCCTCAATTAAATTATAGGCCTCTATTCGGTACTAAATTGTCATATTATACATGCCTCTATCGCCACGTTTTAGCTCATATAATAATGTAATCTTTAGAATTTTTACTTGTTTTGTTTACTTCTATAGGTAATGAGATCAATCGAGCAAACACCGTACAAAGGAGGAAATATGGACGAGAAAAGCACAGAAATTGCAAGGAAAGAAGGGCGACGACCATCGGGGGCCGACAGCACCAAGCGTCGTCACAACCTGTAGCAAGGTAGGGAGCCGTCGCCGGGATGACGGGCCGTCGCCCCCCTCTATCCTGCTCACTCACCTGATTTTCTATTTAAATGTAGCTTCGAGCATTTCTTTGGAGGGTTCTTGCTTGTGGATTTTGGATCTTCATTTAACAATCTCAGGCCTAAATTTTCTCTTCACTCTTAGTCTTTCTATTTCATATTTTGATCTTGCTTCTTTTATTTGAGCATGTTTGTTCAGATTTTGTTTGGTTTAAATGTTTAGTTTTTATTGTTAATCCATGTTTAATTAGCTTGTTAGATTAGATTAGTTTCATTCTTCCTCTTCTCTAGTTCATGTTTGCTTTCATATTTGCTAGCTTAGTTGTGGTCTGATTTCATGGCTTTCTTATGATGATTAGTAGCTATTTTTGGTGGCTTGGATTGTGATAAACCTCTTGATGACTAATTAGTCTTGGATTAGGCCTAATCACACCCAATTTATGTCTTGAACTCAAAATTTTCTCTCATACCCACCAAGTATTCGATGAAATACTTAAGAGAGATTTCATTCATATTTTTGGGCAATTGACTTATGCCGAGAGGTGAGGTCGGTTAGCTAGTGTGGAGAGAGAATAGCCAGGATTTGGACATGAGAATAACTTCAATCCTAGCTAGGTCCAAGGGTTGTTAATTCTGTGGTCTAACTAGGCTAACCCCATAAAAATAGGCGGTTAGACTCATTAGGCTAGCTTATGACCCTTGAGAGAAGGCTTACGTGGTCTTCGATGGTGCAACCAACCATATCTGGTTTTTAGTATAGCTTTGGTAAGTTAGGACTCGCCCCAATTGCTTGGTTCGTCAATTGGCCAAATCGCAACTCCAAGTCTCTTTTCGTATGTATATTAGCTTAGTTTAGCTTGTCTTTCTTTCCTTTTCACTTAGCCTAGCTTGAACCACTTAAGTTAATCTCGGTACTTAAAACCCAAGTCCCAGTGGATGACACCCCGAGTACTTGACAATAAACCTTGCACTTTGAGTTACAGATATTAAAGCATAAATTCCTCCCATCAAGTTTTTGGCATCGTTATCGGGGAGTTGTCGCTTTTGAATATCAGGGTTTACGTGAGCATTCGAGGCTAGGCCTTTAGAAAATCCAAAAAAATTTTAAAAAATCAAAAACTTGAAAAAAAAATACAATGTCTTTTCCATTTACCTCAATTTGAGCATGAACCTTTTAGCAATACTTGTCAAGATTGAATGATTACTGTGCTCAATATACGCATTAATGCATGAAAAAATGGAAAATATGCAATATCGTGCTTAAAGGGATAACACATGAGACCCAAGCCACCCTTGAGTCCATGTGTCATGGTGGTATATGCATTTTGGATGTTGATGATATGTGGGATTTGTTTGAGTCCTTGGCTTGGTATCAATGGCACTACAATAATGATAGTAAGTCTTTTGTGTGCCCTTCCCTCATTTCCTATGATTTGCACACTTATTCTCCTCTTGTATGCTCATATTGTCAATTTTTTGCCCATGATCCAAATTCTTGTCCCTATTATGATATTTTTGATGCATGCTATGCAAAATTTAATGCCGTAATAGAGACAATGAATGAGCGACATAAATGTTTTGTTAGTGAGATGAAGGAGTGTGGCCTATTGTATGAGACCATCCCTAGTTTATCTTTCCCTATGCTTGAGGTTACTCTCGATGATGCTTACGAGTCTTATCTTCCCCTAGAGCCTGATTTTATGGCTCACACACCTTTGTCCGATCTAGAGGAAGTGATTAAGCCTCCCTTTGTCACTCTATCCTTGTCTAGCACACCTAGGGACACTACAGAGGGTGTCTTGAGCTTACTTTCTTCTCCCCTTCCTTTAGCTCAATGCACGGTGTTAGAGATGGGTGAGTCTCATAGGGGTGATGCTAGTTGTGCTAAGGATGATTTGCATGATTGGTTGGGCGATACTGCATTGTTAGAGCTTTCCTTTGAGAAGTTATATAGTGATGATGTTAGGGTTAGTGCCGCTCCTAACATTGAACATATTGACCCCATTTGTACCAAGTTGCTCGACTTAGCGCCCATTTCATCCTCCTTGCTTCCCACCACCCCCTCTTATTTGCATGCATTTTAAGAGTCCCTAGGTGACATTAAAGGGTGTACTCCCTCCTTTGACCCTTGTTGTGCACACCTAGAGGATATGCCTAGGAAAATTAAGTGCGCCACTTTCCTTTATTATTCTTTCGATTTTTCTATGGCATTTGATAAGTTTAAGATATCACTAACAGTCTTTGCTTGGATCTTATTAGTGTTCTGTTACTCACATCCTTTTGAGATGCATCCAATGGCACATGATAAGCTCTTATGAGCTTTGACCGCCTCCTAGTTAAAGACCCGAGTCTTAAGAGATGAGAGGAGTGGCTGATGTTCCCCAAACCTCTATGGCACCATCTTAGAGAGACATAGTTCGGGTACAATTAGCACCCAATCTGGTATAATCGTTCTAACTCTTCTCCCTTATTCTTGTTTTCTTTCTTTTTCTTTTTCTTTTTCTTTTTGTTTATTTGTGGATATTAGGTTGTGTTTTTATTAGTGATCATGTTGAGGTGAAATTTGGGATATTTTGGAGCCAACTTATGGTCATGATCACCTTTGTGTGCCTTTTATTCATAGTTGCATTTTTTGTGATTGGTGGTGTTGTAGATTGGTATATATTCATTTTTGATGGTATTAGGTGTGTATATGTGTGTGAATCAATGTGATCTTGTTGTTGATTGGGTGAGGTTGTGTTTTTGGATGAGTGTGTTAACTTGTGTATATGTGTGCTTACTTAGTGTTTTTGCATTTTGTTTTGTGTTTTGCCTATTTTGTGATTGTTATGACTCCTCGGCTCCCAATGAGGCCACTTGAGATTTAAATGAGGGGGTGGGGAAGTCAAATATTTTTTTGTGCATATTTTGCTAAAAGTTTTTCAATTTTTTTAAATTTTGGTATGGTTTTCCTTTTTGGCTTCCTTTGTGATTGGTTTTGACCTTTAATAGGAATAATAGCTTGGTTTCTAACTTGTATATAGGTTGAATATGGATGATGGAACACTTGTCTACAATGTGATCTCCGGTCTCTCATAATAACCCCATTTCACATTTGTGATTTTGTGCCTACCTTATACACTTAACTATTGACTTCTTGCCTTATTTGTTGAAATTTGGGTAATTGACTTCAAGTTTTGGCTTCATTATAAGAAAAAGAAAAAAAAAGAGAAAAGCATGATGCAAAAGTGAACTTAACTCCGGTACCTCTATTTCAGCTTCAATAAGTGCTTTGCACATCGAAATAAAACCCCTAAATAGGGAAGAAGTCCAAGTATGTGCTAAGTTATTCCTCTGAGAGTTCAAGGTCTAATAAGCCAATAACTACCTACCCGGACGAAGGAGCATAAGGAGAAAAGCGAGAAAAAAGGGAACAAAGAAAAAAGGAGCAAAAATAAAAGGAGTCATAAGCAAAGTTGAAATGACCTTTTGTGCGCTTTTTAGCCTAGCATTAAGAGTCAAACACTTTGCACGGAGCACCAAGGTGTTCAAATTATGTCATTGTGCTGCGTAGGGTGAAAAATAAGAGTCGGAATGCATTTATAGCCTAAGTGTTTCTTGAATATATGTTTTTCTTGTATATGACTTAGTAACTAGGCTGTTAGAGTGACAAAGTCGATCTAGATGTGTACATACTTTCCCCTTTGCCTTGTATATATGCTTGGCTTTTGAAAAAAAATCCAAAAATATTTTAAAGATTTTGTGGGTATATCTTCTACAAAACCCTCACGAGACCTTACTCGTCCACTTGGGGGAACCAAGGGGTTTAAAGGGCTTGTTGCATATGTTAAATGCCATCGTGATTCCTACTAAAGTGAGTTAGGTTCTTAGGTTAGTTTTTCTTTTGTTTTAGTAAAGAAGCAAAAGATAGGTATGAGGGTATTTGTTCGGTACTAAATTGGCATATTGTACATGCCTTTGTATTTTTACTTGTTTTGTTTACTTTTGTAGGTAATGAGATCAATCAAGCAAAGGCCATGAAAAGGAGGAAAGATGGACGAGACAAGCACGAAAATCGCAAGACAAGAAGGACGACAGGTGTCCGGGGCTGGCAGTACCAAGCGTCGCCACAACCTGCACCAAGGTAGGGAGTGCCGTCACCGGGATGACGGGCTGGTTGCCCCCTCTGCACCTACTTGCTCACTCGATTTTCTATTTAAATGCAGCTTCGGGCGTTTCTTCAGGGGGTTCTTTTGGATACTTTTGCTAGTTTTATTTTGGGTTTTAGCCAATAAAAACCTCAATAAGGGCAATTAGATTATCTAGATTAAATTGTATTTTGGGAGATTTTGATTCAAGCTTATTGATTTTGGATCTTCGTTCAACAATCGCAAGCCTAAGTTTTCTCTTTTCTCTTTCTCTTTCCATTTCATATTTTGTTCTTGCGTCTTTTATTTGAGCATGTTTGTTCAGATTTTGTTTGGTTTAAAGTTTTAGTTTTTATTATTAATCCATGTTTAATTAGCTTGTTAGATTAGATTAGTTTCATTTTTCCTCCTCTCTAGTTAATGTTTGCTTTCATGTTTGCTAGCTTAATTGTGGTTAGATTTCATGGCTTTCTTATGATGATTAGTAGCTAGTTTTTGGTAGCTTGGAGTTTGATTAGCCTCTTGATGGCTAATTAGTCTTGGATTAGGCCTAACACATGCAATCTTCAACTCAGAATTTTCTCTCATGTCCACCAAGTGTTTAAATGAAATGCCTGAGAGATCTTTCATCCATATTTTTGGGCAATTGACTTATGCCGAGAGGTGAGGTCGATTAAGTATTGTGAGGGAGAGACTAGCCGAGATTTGGACTTGAGAATGGCTTTGATCCTAACTAGGTCCAAGGGTTGCTAATTCCATGGTCTAATTAGGCCAACCACATGCAAATAGGTGGTTAGGCTGATTGGGCTAACTCGTAACTCTTGAGAGAGGGATTGGGTGGTCTTAAGCTTATCCCGGTACTTAAAACCCAACTTCCAGTGGACGACACCCTGAGTACTCGACGATAAACCTTACACTTGGGGTTACAAATATTAAAACTTAAATTCTTCCCATCAGCCTCATTCTTTGTTTTGTTCAATAAGGTGCCACCCGTTGCCGCATCTATGGTGGACTGTACTAGTTGAGTAACTCCATTGTCTAGTGTTTGCACGATCATCCACTTTTGGAGCTCATAGTGAGGGAATAAACGCAATAAGCCCTTGACCTGCTCTCATGCCTCATAAAGCATCTCATGTTCGCTTTAAGGAAAGGTAGTAATTTGGTTCCTCAAGCTTATTGTCTTGCTAGATGGAAAGAATTTGCTAAAAAATGCCCTATTGAGCTCATCTCGAGTTATGATGGACCTCAGGGGCAACGATTAGAGCCACACCCGTGCCTTATCCTTTAGTGAACAAGGAAATAGTCGAAGGTGAATGGCATCGGTAGGGACTCTATTGAGCTTCAACGTATCACACACATCCAAAAAGATCGAGAGAAGATCCTCCATGAGGGAACCACTGAATTATGCTTGTTAGATCATGGAGATAAGGACTAACTTAAGTTCAAAGTTATGATCTTCCACAGTTGGTTGGGCACTACTAGATGTGATGCCTTGGACTCTCAGGGTACCTTCGATCTCCCATTCCATCGGCTATTTTTTGTGAGGTATCAAATGCCTTTGCTTCTCCTCCTTAAACGAAAAGTCCTCTCTATCTCGAGATTGGGTTCATAAGGAAATGGACTGCACATAAGAGGGGAAAATCTTGCAAGCACCAACACAAACACTGCCAAATCAAATTAAAAAGTAAAAAGAAAAGTGGTTAATCAATTCTCTAAGGATTAACTCATTATTTAACAAATTGGTCCCTAGCAACGGCGCCAAAACTTGGTAGCATATTGCAAGCGCACGGTTGTTGTAGTCTACGTTACATATCATCCTCGCGGATCAAAGCAATCTTTTGAGTTTTATCCTTTTAAAAATACTAGGCAAATAAGTTTTCAATAGTTTGTTTAACTATGCTAAATGACTATTCTACTACAAATTTAGGAATTTAATCAAAGAAAAGCATCTAGGAATTTGGTTTGCCTATGATAGAGTTAGACCCTTGACGCATGTGCTCTTTTCTAGTTTGGATAATTCAAAAGAATGTAATCTAACTTAATTCAATCTTTTCTCTCGAAACAAATAGACTTGCCTTAACTAATCCAATTACCATTCTTTCAAATATCCTTGTTTTAGTCTAGGTTATGGATATTAATTGCTAATTTCTTCCCTTAGCTTGCAACTCTCTTTCAAGAATTACTAAGTGAAGTTTAATCTTATTAATCCAATAGTGAGTTTCTCCTTTCACTCAACTATCTATACATATGCATGCAAATTCGGCTAACCTTATTCACATCAATTCAAACACAAGATAGAATAGAATCCTTCCAAAATAGATTAAACACAAGTGATAGAGCTAGGGATCCCATGCCAATGTTTCGGCTAGCAAATCCCTAGATTAAAGAAAACTACTCACTCATGTTCAAATTAAACATCATCTAAATGAAATCAACAAAGAGTTTAATAAGAAGTAAAAGGAAGAGTATACTTAGCAATTAGGGAGGTTATTCAACGATCTTCCAATCTTCAAGCATCGAATTGCCAATTCCTTCCTTTTAATCCTTTTTCTACTCCAAAATGATTAGACAACTATAAACTAAAGAAAGGAATGAGCGATAGACTGATAGGATTAGTGGGGATGCTCTTGCTTTTAGCCGAGGATGCCTTCAAATAGAAGAATTCGAGGATTCTCAACCACACAATGAAGAAAGATGAAGAGGCTTGTAGTTTTTAACTCACTACAGACCGTGGTGATCACCACGGGCCGTCGATGGTCGATGCTAGCTTCAAGCTCTTCTTTTCTTCGTTGCCCACTGACATATGGGATGGGGTTACCTCCGTGGTGAGTCAAAATGCATCCAATTGAGGGTCAATGTGGGGTAAAAAGGTCCTAAGACCTACAAGATACATCGAAGACGCATACCCAACCGTAAAATGGAAAAGAGGGGTGCAAATAAAATGCTCAAACACACAATCCCCTAGGAAA
>JAKOGI010003282.1:0-57500 GCA_029747015.1 Carnegiea gigantea | reverse complement strand
AAAGAATAACATCCTTTGATAAATACGACTGCAAAAGGAACATATTTCTTCACAAATGCATCCTTTTATTAAAAGGCATAAGTTAGTTAACCATCTTGCACCCCTTTATAAATAATTAATCAAATCAATTATTTAGCAAAAGGTGCATTACAATAATTAATTAGCAAAATATTAACTATTATTTGGCCATATTCAAAAATATATTTCCATAACCATTTTTATGGAAATAATTATCTTATTAAATTTCCATTCTATGGAAATTAGTCCAACACTGCTGCTTGGGCTTTGACATCCCCTCCCCTGGCTCGCTATGCCCCGCTGGGTTCCCTGAGATAGGGACATCGTAGATTGGGCATACTTACCATTAAAAAAAAAAAGGTAAGAATGAAACAATAACATCACCCGTTTCGTTAGTATGACAGATCATTTTATTTCTATCAAGCATATTCTAGAAAATGTGTTAGCCAATCTATCCAAAGGAAAAGGAAAATGAAAAATAGGTAGAGTGAACTGGCTTTCTACAGAAGGAAGAAGACAATTAGCAATGCTGCTCAGCCCAATCCACCACTATGCTCTTGCATTTTTCTTCGTTAGAGCTTCAACGAGCGGCGTAACAACCCCTCTTCTATGAGTTGTTTGTGATTAGGCTGTTGACTCCCTCAAAACCCTCTTTGTGATTTTTGAATGAAAGACATATTTTAAATTTGATTTTATCAAATATGGTTAAAACTAAAAATTATGAATAACTTATTTTGGTTGCCATAAATTAGATTAAGATTAAGTCAAAGGAGCAAAAGTTATGGAAAATATTATGTGCATTATCTCAAGGTGATATGCTACCAACTAATCATAGATCTAGAAGGCTTCCGGCCAAAATTTCTTGCCAAAAATAGGTTCCAGCCATTGAAGATGAACGTTGAGCAAAATCTGGGAAATCTGCAAATATCAAGGGCTTGAAGATCATGATTCAAGGCCTTGAACTGGCTACCTTCCTTAAAAAGTGCAACAGCTACTTTCTCAAACTCTCCAAGTGCTATGAGCTATAGAAAGGAGGTGATCCTGAAGCAGAAGGCAATCAAGAGAAGAGCACTCGTTGGCATATGCAAGCACTCACTCTCTTGAAATTCATTGAGCCTTGAATTGCTATTGATTTTTGTATTGTTCAAAGTAGTGTTTTTTGGTGGGATCATAGAGTTGAAGGGTCAACTCCACCAAGTCTTGTTGAGGGTGTCAACTTGGGACTTGGAACTTAGAGTAGGTGTACTCTAGAGCTGTGTAATCATCCCTCTAATAAAAATTCTGGTTAATCCTAGAGTTAGGAAACTCTAGGTGGGGATTAAGCCTGTTGAGATCCAACCTTGTTAAAAATTCGCTTGTGTTTTGTCCACGCTTATTCTTTTCACACTTCATTTCCGTTAATTTATGATTTTGATCATCACCCTATTCACCCCCGTTTAGGGTGATTTAGTAGCTTGTGCACTATCAATTGGTACCAGAGCTAGACCCACTACATTTTGACTTTACCGTCAAGTGGCAACGATCATGGCCGCTACCGGAGAAGGCTACTATGATTAGGGTCGCTCTACTACTAGACCACCTTTGTTTAGAGGTACTAACTTTTCATATTGGAAAAGTTTGATGCAAATCTTTATTGACACTGAAGATTATGAATTATGGAATATCGTGACAAAAGGACCATACGTTCCGCAAATCACGATTGATGGAAAAACCGTTGCGAAAACTGAAGATCAATACACCCAAGAAGACTTCGTAAGGCTATCAAAAAACTATAAGGTCATGCATATATTATATTGTGGATTAGATGCTAATGAGTACAACCGTATTTGTGCATGTGAATCGGCCAAGGAAATATGGGATAAGCTGGTGGTGACATATGAAGGGACAAGTCAAGTGAGAGAGACAAAAATCAACATGTTCGTTCATCAATACGAGCTATTCAAAATGCAACATGATGAAATGATCAAGGAGATGTTCACGAGGTTCACTGATATAACCAACAGTCTCAAGTCCCTTGGCAAAACCTACACCAACGAGGAGATGGTTAGAAAAATACTTCGGTGTCTTCCTAAAAACAAGTGGGGTCCCAAGGTCACTGCAATTAAGGAAGCCCAAAACCTCAAGACACTAGCCTTGGATGATTTGTTAGGAAAACTCCTTATGCATGAAATTCATCTTGAAGAAGATGAAGAGGAAAAAGAAACTCAATTCAAGAAAGGAGTAGCATTCAAAACTGGAAGTAAAGATGTCATTTCCTCGGAAGATGAGTCAAGCAAAGAGGATGAAGATACTATGGCAATGATTGCTAGAGGATTGAAGAAAATGTTCAAGTAAAAGAAATTTAATCCCAAGATGTTCTACAAAAAGGGATCTCCATTAAGCAAAAATGAGAAGTCCTGAAAAGGTATGAAATTTCTTAACAACTAAAATGATTCGAACTTGGGTCCTTGTTTTGGATGTGGATTCGCAGGACATATTGTAAAAGATTATCTAGTCTTGCAAATGAAAGCTGAAAAACACAAGCACAAAGCCAAGAAGGCATTTAAGAGAGCCATGATTGCTGTATAGAGTGATAATGACTCCAATGACAATGATAAAGAAGAACAAATTGCAAACCTATGCCTTATGGCGAATAACGTCCAAGAAACGGAATTTGAAAACTTAGATGAGGTAGACTATTCTGACCTTCTTGAATATTCAAAGGATGAATTAACTCAAGCATTAATTAGATGCATTCAGTGTGAACAAGAATATTTGTCAAAAATAAAAACCTTCAAGAAGACCATTCATAATTTTCTCTTTGAAAAAGAAGTATTACAGAGAGAAAATGATGATCTTCACCTAAACATCTTGAAAAGGAAAAGGAGGAAGTAAAGTTGTGGAGCCTTTGAAAAATTAGCTTTGAAATTCACCAAATGCCAAGACAATTCGGACAAACTACTTGGTTTGCAAAGAATGCCCTTTAATAAAGAAGGCATTGGCTACAATCCCTTAAATAAGAAGAAAGCATATAAAAACTTCTTTATTAAAGAGGCAACCAAAAATAAATCCCACACCACATACAATTATTGCTTAAGAAACGGACACATTGCTTACTCATGTCCACTAAGAAAGACAAACAACAAAATAATTCAAGTTTGGGTACCAAAAGAACCAAGACCAAAAAACATGGTCAAAAACAATGTTGGACCCAACTCGATGCCATGGCTAGAAAGGTTTGATTTATTGTTTTGCAGATATGCTTAAAGGCTCGTGATGATCTTTGGTATCTTGATAGCGGATGCCCAAGACATATGAGTGGTAATGAAGCTCTCTTCACTGAAATCAAGAAAAAGAAATATGAAAATGTCACATTCGTTGATAATAAAGCTAGTAAGGTCATAGGAATTGGTAAGATTGGTAAGGATCCCTCTAATTCCTTAGAAAACGTGTATCTTGTTGAAGGTTTAAAGTTAAATCTTTTAAGCATATCCCAACTTTGTGACAAAGGCAATAATGTCATATTCAATTCCTCTCATTGCATTGTTCAAAATGTGCATAATGACAGAATTACCTTATATGGACCTAGAATAGACAATGTCTATGCTATTAGCTTGAATAGCATTTCATCCGAAAAATTATCATGTTTTAAAGCTTCTTTTGATGACACTTGGTTATGGCATCGTAGACTAGGTCATGCTAGCATGCATACCATGGAAAAATTATGAAAGCTTGACCTAGTACGTGGCTTACCCTTATACAAGTTTGAAAAAGATCATATTTGCGATGCTTGTGTAAAAGGAAAACAAGTTCGTAGTTCTTTTAAGCCCAAGAAATGCATTAGCACATCACGCCCACTAGAACTACTTCACATGGATTTATGTGGTCCAATACCTGTTTGTAGTCTTAGAGGTAGCTCCTACATATTTGTTATTGTGGATGACTACTCACGTTTTACTTGGGTTTCTTTCTTGAATGAGAAAAATGAAGTATTTTATGAGTTTTCAAAACTTTGTAAACAACTACAAATTTCCAGGAATTTACCTATTGCCTCTATTCATAGCGATCACGGTAGGGAGTTTGATCAAAAAGAATTTATTAAATTCTACAATGATCTCGGAATTTCACTCAATTTCTCAGCATCTAGAACACCTCAACAAAATGGTGTGGTTGAAAGGAAAAACCGTACCTTAGAGGATATGGCTAGAACTATGCTTTGTGAAAGCAGTTCGCCAACATCCTTTTAGGCGGAGGCGGTTAATACCAGTAACTATGCTTTTAAGCCATTGTTTGATTCGGCCCATTTTGAAAAAGACTCTCTATGAACTTTTCAAAGGTCGAAAACTAAATATTTCCTATTTTTGTGTATTTGGCTGTTAGTGCTTCATTTACAATAATGGAAAAGAGAGATTAGGCAACTTTGATGTTAGCAATCAGGGTATTCTAGTTGGCTATTCCATAAATAGTAAAGCCTATCGTGTTTGCAACAAACGTACCAAGATAATTGAAGAAAGCATTCATATTGTTTTTGATGAGTCCAATGATGGTAAGCTAAGTTCTTCTTCTTCATTCCATGAGTTTAAATTAAGTAGATATGAAGATGATAAGGATGAAGAAGACACAAGAGCCAAGTCAAATAAGGAGCATGTAGAGACACATCAAGAGCAAAATGATGAAAATGACATGTCTCCTACAAATGAAGGATCGCATGACACAAACGAAGAAGAACCATCACCTAGTGATCTAAATGAAGAAACTGGGGACACCAAGATGAGGGTACAAGTATAAATCATATAATCCTCCAGATAATTTGCTTACCAATATATCCAAGGGTATACGTACTAGATCTTTTCTTCGAAACTTTTGTGCATTTTCTTCGTTTGTATCACTTATTGAACCTAAAAATCATTTCGAGGCCTTAGAAGACTCAAATTGGATTAATGCCATGCAAGAAGAACTTAGTTAATTTGAAAGAAACCAAAGATGGTCTCTTACCCCCCGACCTCAGGACCTTCTAGTAATTGGGACAAAATGGGTGTTTCGGAACAAGTTAGATGAAAATGGGAACGTGGTTAGAAATAAAGCAAGACTAGTTACCAAAGGGTATAACCAGGAAGAGGGTATAGACTATGATGAGACTTTTGCCCCTGTAGCTCGCTTAGAAGCCATTCGTATTCTTTTAGCCTTTACATCATACATGGGCATTAAACTCTTTCAAATGGATGTCAAATGTGCCTTCTTAAATGGATTCTTGTAGGAAGAAGTTTTTGTTGAACAACCCCCTAGATTCGAAAATCCTGATCTTCCTGGCCACGTATTTAAACTTCAAAAAGCCCTTTATGGTTTGAAACAAGCTCCTCGAGCTTGGTTGAACGATTGAGTAAATTTTCAATTGCAAATGGCTTTAGACGTGGTTAGACTGACAAAACGCTCTTTATAAAAAACAAGGGGGAGGATTTTATTATCATACAAGTTTATGTTGATGATATACTTTTCGGAGCTACTAGCGACTTTCTTTGCAAGGAATTTTCTTACCTTATGAGCAAAGAGTTCGAGATGAGCATGGTAGGTGAACTCACATTTTTCCTTGGCCTATAAATCAAATAACGCAAAGAAGGTATCTTCATAAGTCAAGGTAAGTATGTTAGCGAATTGCTAAAGAAGTACAAAATGGACAATACAAAACATGCTAGCACCCCCATGGCATCTAGTGCAAAGCTTGATCAAGATCTTGATGGTAAGCTAGTGAATGAGAAAACATATCGTGGCATGATTGGTTCTTTATTATACTTAGCTGCCAGTTGGCTGAACATTGTATTTAGTGTTTGCTTATGTGCTCACTTTCAATCTCCTCCCAAAGAGTCACATCTTACTGCCGTAAAACATATCTTGTGATACTTGGCGTGTACAAAAAATTTTGGACTTTGGTATCCTAGAGGAGGAGATTTTTCTATTGTTGGCTACTCTGACGCTCATTATGCAGGTTACAAGGTGGATAGGAAGAGCACATCCGGTACTTGTCAATTTCTCGGTCCATCTCTTGTTTTATGGCACTCAAAGAAGCAAAATGCTATGGAATTCAATGGCAGAAGCTGAGTACATTACCGCAGGAGCACGTTGTGCCCAACTTTTATGGATGTTGCAACAGTTGTGCGACTTAGGGATCCATCTCAAAAATGTTCCCATCCATTGTGACAATACAAGTGCCATCAACATTACAAAGAATCTGGTCCAACACTCTTAAACTAAGCACATTGAGGTATGCTATTATTTCATTAGAGATCATGTTGAAAAAGGTGATGTAATCTTAGAATTCATGCCAACAAATTCTCAACTTGCTGATATTTTCACCAAACCCTTAATGTGGACCAATTCAATTTCATCTGTCAAGAACTTGGAATGATTAACATTGATGCATAGATTAAGGGGGAGTACTATTCAAATATCTACTATGTTCTGATATTGTTGCACGCTTGTAGCTCATTTATGCATGGTTTAGGGCCTTAAAGGCTGCTGACACCCAGGTTCAAGGTCTTAAATTGTAGGCCGAACCTGGTGAGTCTGGTGCAACAACTTCAAGGGCTTGAATTCCTCACTTCAAGGCCTTGAATTTTAGCTGCGTGCATCAGTAAAATAAAATAGTTCACCAAAACGGAAGGCTCACATTTGATTCCTTAAGAATTTACCAATTTTTTCAAATTTTATATGATTCTTTATGACAGAGTCTTCAGTTTGTCTATTTTATATGATCCTTTCCAAATCTTCGAATTTTTTTTTTAATTTTGTTTCCAAAATCTCCAACTTGCTAATTTTTTTTTCTTAACCCGCTTCAAAAAATTGGGTGCCTAAAATATCTTGGAAGAATCTGATTTTCAATTTGGCCGCTCTACTTAATAACCCACTCTCTCTCTCTCTCCGTCTTCATCTCAGCTCCCTCACACCTCTCTTTCCCCCTTCGACCGCCATAGCCATTGAGCTTCAGCCAGGTTAATTCTCTCTCCTACACCCACAATTTCTCTCCTTCTTTGTCTAATCGAGTCCCTTACCACCAAAACTTTAGCTCTCCTCACCCACTCTTGCTAGGTTAGGGTTCCTAATGACCCACACAATTACGGTCGCCCTAACACCTCAATCGCCACTTGGCTACCTTCGACTCACCGTCCATGCCTAAAACCAGAGGTGGAAAAGGTTCCCGGTGTCCAAAACGGGTCGCCGACACTCCACCGTCGACTGGCCCTGCTCCACCCAAACGCCAGTCAAGCCGCATTACCACCGGTCTCGCAAAGCGCCCATGGCGCCGGCGACTGAAGCCCACGGTCACCATTTCGGACACCACCACCTCCTTCGGCAATAGATCTGCTCAGATACCATATTCCAGCGCCTCCCCTGTTTCATCGCCTACCGTGCCCGGTTCTTCCCCTCCCGCGACTGCCGTGGAACAACCCGAGCCCTCCTCAACACAGCTAACTGTCCAACCCACACGACTGCTGGACTCAGTCCCAGGTGATTGGTTACCCTCTCTTTCTAGCCAAGAACAGTTTCAACTCCTTCGCAACAGATCCATCTCTACCTGTGAAAAGCTTGATATTCCTTTTTTTGTCTTTCAAAAATTGGGATTTTTTGGGAAATTAGCTAAAGATAACTACATGAGGCTTCTTGATCTGGGTGACTCTGCATACCCTAGGCTAGTGCGTCTATTTTACACCAATTTGCAAGCAAAGGCTAGCCTAATGGCATTTCCCTTAAGAGCATAGTCAAGAATGTTCAAATCACTCTTGGCCGTTCAGTACTTGAGTCTATTTTCGGTCCAAAATTTATCAACACTGCCCCTTCCAATCTGACCTGCAAACATGCCAAGGACTTGTGTCTATCCCAGTTTGCATGTCCTCACAAAATAGCATAGTACAAAAGACAGAACGAGACCCCTCCCTACCACGTTCTCTTTGTAGAACCTCGACTGCTTCATTATGTATTTGTTCGGGTGTTGTACCCAAAGGATCACTCAAAAGAAGCCACAAATGAAATTGTTCTTGAAGCTATTTACCGCCTCATGACTGGGTCCTCCGTTGATTATGCCTGTCTCATCCTCGATCATATGTATCGAGTTGCATGTATGACCCATGCCTACCATCTCCCATATGGCAACCTCCTCACTCATGTCTTCCAACACTTTCAAGTTCCTCTCGAATCTGAGGAATGCGTTACCCAGTCAGTGCCTATCATCTCTGCCTCCTCCCTGAAAACCCTTTGGTTTTACAAAATCGAACACAGAGGGTGGCAACACTCCTCTGATCTTACATCTACGAAAGCCGCTGTCCTCAAAGTCACTCTTCCAGACACTTTTTCTGCACCAAATGTTGCTACTGTCATCGCCGGGTTGCCAGAGACCACTACCACTCTCCGCCAGCAGCTTGATCAGGTTCAAATGGACATAGGGCTCATGAACAAAAAGATCGATTCCTTGATTCACCTGATAAGCCTCATTCACTATGGTGCTCAATTAGCTATCCCTTTTCAGATAACTGACATCGCCCATGCCACACAATCCGCTGAACAAATCATCCGGTCCACCTCTTCTACGCCTAACTTCCGCTGATTACTTAGGCATACTGTGGTATATTTTTTTTAGTCTCTTTTTGCCTTTCATTTCGAACAATGCACCTTCCACATGTGCAACTAACATAGCCTGTCCCCGTCCCCTTATTTTTGATGAAAGTCAAAGGGGCAGAACATCCCACCTTATTGGATTATCTTTTGTATCGATCTTGTATCGTGGACATTATTGGATTGGACTTTGATTTTCTTTCTGATATTTCATGATCATATGGACATTGAGCTGTATTAGTTGGACATTGACACTTTAATATTACTTTGCATATTGGACATTGAGTCTTCAATATTGTATATTGGACTGAATTATATTACATCAATTTGTATAATATGCAAGCTAAATCGATCTTGGTATTGCAATAGTGAATGCATTACTCACAGGCCCACTCAGCTAAGTTGGAGAAATGGGTTAACAATTGCCATATCCTTTACTTACTTGGCCAATGAACTTTATATGTAATGCTCATACAATCATAGTTTGTTGATTGATAAAATTGGTTGTACTCACATATAGCTATGATTGATGTCCATCAATGGTAAGCCTCTCAAACTTTTCAATTTCATACATTGGTATTAAGTACTTATGCAAAACCACTTTATACGACATCTACTCCAATCAATCAAATGTAAAATACTGTCTTTCATCAAAAAAGGGGGAGATTGTTGACTCACTCAAAACCCTGTTTATAATTTTTGAATGAAAGACATATTTTAAATTTGATTTTTTTTAAATATGGTTAAAATTGAAAATCATGAACAAACTTATTTTGGTTGCGATAAATAAGATTAAGATTATGTCAAAGGAGCAAAGGTTATGGAAAATATTATGTGGATTATCTCAAAGGTGATAGGCTGCCAACTAATCATGGTTCTAGAAGGCATCCAGCCAAAATTTCTTGCCAAAAAAGGTTCTAGCCATTGAAGATGAACGTTCAGCAAAATCTGGGAAATTTGCAAATATCAAGGGCTTGAAGATCATGATTCAAGGCCTTGAATTGGTTACCTTCCTTAAAAAGTGCAACAGCTACTTTCTCAAATTCTCTAGGTGCTATGAGCTATAAAAAGGAGGTGATCCTGAAGCATAAGGCAATCAAGAAAAGAGCACTCATTGGCATATACAAGCACTCACTCTCTTGAAATTCATTAAGCCTTGAATTGCTATTGATTTTTTTATTGTTCAAAGTAGTGTTTTTGGGTGGGATCATAAAGTTGAAGGGTCAACTCTATCAAGCCTCATTGAGGGTATCAACTTGGGACTTGGAACTTAGAGTAGGTGCGCTCTAGAGCTGTGTAATCATCCCTTCTAATAAAAATTTGGGTTAATTCTAAAGTTAGGAAATTCTAGGCGGGGATTAAGCCAGTTGAGGCCTAACCTATATTAAAAATTCACTTGTGTTTTGTCCACGCTTATTTTTTTCGCACTTTATTTTCGTTAATTTGCGATTTTGATCATCATCCTATTCACCTCCTCGAGGGTAATTTAGTAGCTTGTGCACTATCACGGGCCACACCATGTCGCCAACATGACCCAGACAAAATTTACAACTGTGAAGTCCATCAGGGTGAGTTTGGCAAGCATAGCTCTGTCATTTGCTGCAATTATAATCTTGGTATTTAACAACCCCTCTCTAATCTAGTGTCTCTAGCTAACCGAATTATTGTCAATTCTCAGCTAAAAGTGTCACTGGACATTCAATTTCATTAAAAGATTCTACTAAATAAGTGTCCCACTAAGCTTGTTTAGAGCATATTAAAATGTCGTTTTCATGGAAATTAAAATCAGCTCGTCATACTAGGATTTACTATGTTATTCAATTATTTTTCAAATTTAAATTAGAAAACAAAGTGACAATAAAAGAAAACAAGAAGAAAAGTCGCAGATATACTCAATGGAGATTTTTTGGGGGGGGGGGGGGAGGGTTATATAGGTTGCCTTGAAAAATTTAATCCTCTTCAAGGAATTTAGGGTTTTATGAAACCCTTAAATTTAAATTAACAGTGAATCGTGCATTAGCTTGCCAAGTTGATATGTGCATTTTGTTTGTCGTTATATTTCGATGAACAAGAACCTTAAGAATGTCGTTTTTTGCTACTCACGAGGTTAATAAACGGAGATCAAAGAGGCTAAAGGTGCAAATTCATGATTACCATATGAAGGGAGAAGCTAGTGATTTGGGATTGTTTGTATTTATTGTTGTTAGTGTTATGGTGGGAGGAAAATGAACTACTCCTTCTCCTTAAAAGTTTTGAGGGTCTTTTGAGGGAAGCAATATTTTCTTAAAGTCCTGGGGAGATTATATTCAGTCAAATTCGAATTTAATAGTTTACTTGCTACAGCTACTTATAGTGGCATTTTTTATACAAAGTAAAGAAAGTTTAATAGCATGCTTAGGTAGGAAAAAATTTTAGTGGTATTTTTAAATAAAGTTGAAAATTTAGTGGTATTTTTAGACCAAAACTCAATTACTGTCAGTAATTATGACAAACTTGTTGAGCCGATGATGATCATCAAAAAGTAAGATTGTCCTAGTATGGCACTAATTACTCTCTCAAATATGCAGGTGTCCTAGGTACAGATATATATGAAAATTACAAAAAAATGCAATAAAAATATTATTAATGCAAGTAAATAACCAACTAAACAGAATGTCATTTCGTGGAAATCATGTCATATATTCGCATATCAAATTGCGTGCCAAGGATATGGTTTTGACGCATGAAAGATGAAGTGGCACTTAATATAAGATAAAGACTTTTGATTGGTTAAGGGGTTATGCGCAACTTAATTATAGACTTTAAAAAATAAATCGTAGCTGAACTAAAATTATAAAATAACCTGTGCATGCACCGGTTTAAAACTTATAAATTCAAGAGACCTTGTCATTCAACATGAAATATTAATTTATTTAATGAAACCTCCCTCCCCCACATTCTAAGAAAACTACTTTTTTTTTTTTTTACTGCACTGACCGATGAAAACTGTGAACGTGATGTGATCTTAGGAGACCAATTTCATGAAACCTTCTTATTGAATACTTAAGCATTAATCCACTGAGTAAGAATCTACCTTAACTAAAGGTAAAAACATATGAAGCCATATTACAGAGGAACCACCCCCCAAACATATCGTCCTCTACAAGACTAGTTCAGTAAATTAGACAAAATGAAATCTTGCATCGACTATTATTAATTTTAAATTAATTTCAAAAGATGAATGTTTTATTTGCCAAGTCAAATAATGAAAAATATGAATCGAGGGGTTGTTATTTTTATTTTTATAATTTACAATTGGTGACAAATCTACTTAACTGCTCACAATTCCTTAACGCATGTTTTCTTCACCTATAAACTTACAACTTAAGTTGCTTACAACATCTTGTAAGCTTTTTATATTTCCTTCTAGTTTCCTATCTTTTTCAAATTTTTGTATTTATTTCAAACTTTTTACCTAAAATTTGTGATTTTCCATGAATAGCTTGGAATTTTGGAACTTTAAGGATGTGTATATTGTTAAAGTGACAAATTACATACGCGATATCCCTTGATGATAAAAGTTTATTGCAACTGTAATATCTTAGTGCAAGAGAACTATAGTACAAAATTTTGTATTCCAACTGTAAATTTCTTTAAGCTCCAAAAATATAATTTTTTGACCATTGAATAAATTTATATGCTATCTTGCCAGGTTAAAAATGTATTAGATTCATGCAGCTACCTACACTATTTTCCAGAGGTACTCATATTTATAAGATCTTTGATAGATTTGTTCATTCCTTGTGCAAGTAGCTTACATGTATTTACACTGCTTACAACTCTTAATCATTAGTCTATCTTATGACTAAAAACAACGTGCTTTAAAACAACAATTTTTTGAAGAAAATAGTGATGTTGCATGTTATGTCCTTTATAGATGGATTAAGATACATAGACTAGAGCCCCTGCACTGTTGATGGCCTAGGGGCTTGGGTTATTATTATTATTATTATTATTATTATTATTATTATTGTCGTGGTCATCATCGTTGTTGTTATCATCGCATCATCATCTAAAGATTGAGTTATTAGCGGTGAAAAGAAGTGTCAGATTATAACTACTATGAATTGGCGGTTCTAGTTGAAAAGAATTGTAAGTCGAAAACTTTATGACCTATGTTTTAGCTTTAAGGTGTCCACTTACAGTTACCTAAAGACCTTGTGAAACATTAAAACTACATACAGGTGCTAATGGGAGGTTGTAGCCCTTACAACTTATAATTCCTTGCAACTATTTATAAACATTTTATATAATTTCTTCCATCTATATATGACTTCTTATAACTTATACGCCTTACCATTCTAATGAACCGCTTGCCACTTCTTACTTTTTGTATTTTCTCATTACTTCTAACAGAATTTTACAAATGAAAAGAAGTGGCCCATAATGAATAGGTTAATGTATGACGCGCGAAACTTTATAACTATTAATTATAGTTAGAATATAATTTTTTTGTTAAATTTTCATATCAATTGGGTAATTAATAAAGAGTCATACATACAAGCTCAAATGAGGTTTTAACCCAAAACCAATTAGGAATTGGAGGAGTAACTCACAAGCTTATATACATGCTCAAGCTTTTTAATTTCGTCAATGTGGGACAACACCCACTATCATATTCTTTAAATTTTATTAATGTGGGACAATACCTACTTTCATACTCCAACACGCCCCCTCACATGTGGGCTACTAACAAGACCCAATATATACACACAATTTTAATCAAATGGAGATGGTGGCAAATCAAGATTGAGCAACCTGCTCTGATACCATGTTAAATTTTCATATCAATTGGGCAATTAACAAAAAGTCATGCATACAAGCTCAAATGAGGTTTCAACCCAAAATCAATTGGCAATGGGAAGCATAATGCACAAACTTATACTCATGCTCAAGCCCTTTAATTTCACCAATGTGGGACAACACCCACTACCATATTCTTTGAATTTAATACAAGCTGAAGGTCTTTTTTTGATGGGATTTTTGACGGAAAAAAGTTGAGTTTTTGACGGAAAGTAGCTTTTTTGACGGAAATTTTGACAGAAAGAATGTCCGTCAAATGATGCTTCGTCGAAATAGCTTTTTTGATTGACCCGTCAAAAATTTTGACGGACACTTTTTGACGGATTGACAATCCGTCAAAATTTTCCTAACGGCCTGTTTTGGCAGACTAATTTAATGCAATTTAAGTCTAATTTAATCAAAATATCCCTATGAAGTTCTGTGTATTTATGTCACAAATCTATTTAGTATGGGATAATATTTACTTTCATATTTCAATATTTTTTAAAAAAATTTCAAACGATAATACCGTTTCGCGTTCTGCAGCCCGACGTACATTGTTTAAAGGATTTGTTTTCCTCGTCTTATTTGGTCTAATGCTGCCAATGAAACAGTACTTTTGTCATCGTTAGCTCAATGCAACCATTTGCCTTTTTGTCCTGGAGCAATTCGGCCTATTATGCTGACGTCGTCCAGTGTCAAAATTTTGGACGCATTATTAATCTTGCATAAAGTTGACGCATATTATGCTGATGTCATCCAGTGAGGGGTCCACAGCTTCTGCGGAAGACAGGGAATCTTCACATAACGCAAACAATATAGAAACTATATAAGAAATGTCGTCTAGGACGAAGTACCAACAAGGAGCACCAGTGATGTTGTAAAATGTGAGATTATGCAGAATCGAAACAAACACAGAAAAGAGAAGAACGGGAAGGTGAGCTTTGCAGCTCCATCCTCTATGCTTTTATTATTGAAAAGCTACTCTTTCAAGAAAGGAATGAGAATCATTTATATACATGAACTGTGGCTAACCAATTACTGCTGATGTGTAACAAACCCTCAACTGATAATGCTGATGTGGCAGAGGGAGTAACAAACTTCTAACAAACTCCTCAACATCCCCACCTCAAGGCAAAACTGGAGGAGAGTCCAGCAAACCAAGCCTTGAACAGAGATAATTATGTTGGTACTCACTCAAGGGCTTAGTCATAATGTCTGCAAGCTGCTCTCTGGAACTAACATGAGCGGTTTGCAAAAAACCTTCAACAATCTTGTCTCGTGTGTAATGGCAATTAATATTGAGGTGTTTGGTACGTTCATAGAAAACGGGGTTAGCTGCAATGTGTTGGGCAGCCCTGTTGTCACAGTATAGAACAATGGGCAGTGGAGGAGGAATGTAGAGGTCATGTAAGAGATCTGAGATCCATTCCAATTCAGAAACTGTGGCTGACATTGCCCTGTATTCAGCCTCAGCACTTGATTTTGCTACCGTTTTTTGTTTTTTTGTTTTCCAAGAAACCAGAGAGTTGCCTAGGAACACACAATAGCTAGTGAGGGATCTGGCACTGAGTTTGCAGCTTCCCCAATCTGCATCACTATAAGCCGGTACTTGTAGTCTTTCATTTGCAGGGTAATATAGTCCTTTGTTGGGGTTACCCTTCAAATACCTGAGTACATGCATGGCAACCTGGAAATGACTGTCTCTGGGAGCTTGAATAAACTGACTAAGGTGCTGTACAGCATAAGATATGTCAGGCCTAGTTAATGTCAAATAGAGTAGTCTACCAATGACTCTTCTATATTGCTCAGGAGCAAGCAAGGGTTGTCCAGTGTCCACAGATAACTTCAAGCCCTTTGAAAGAGGAAACTTGACAGGTTTTGCACCTATCAGGCCAGCATCCACCAGAATGTCCAGAACATATTTTCTTTGGATTAAAAAACTGCCCTTGGAGGATCTGGAAATTTCAATCCCAAGAAAATATCTTGCAATGCCCAAGTCTTTAATGGTGAAGGCAGCGTGCAAATCCCTTTTAATTTGAGCAATACCAGCAACATCATTCCCTGTAATCAGAAGATCATCCACATAAACAAGTACAAAGGTGGAAAACCCTTTCTGTAGCCTAGTAAACAGAGAGTAATCACTCTTGGACTGCTTGAACCCTTTGGACTGTAAGAATTTTGTAAGCTCTAAATTTCATTGTCTAGATGCTTGTTTAAGACCATAAAGTGACCTTTGAAGCTTGCAAACTTGCCGAGGCTTTGCCTTTGTATATCCTTCAGGAGGAACCATGTATACTACTTCATCAAGGTAACCATGCAAAAAAGCATTGTTAATACCAAGTTGATGCAAAGGCTAACTCTTAGCAGTAGCAAGAGCTATGAAAATTCGGACTGTGGTGAGTTTGGCCACAGGTGAAAAGGTATGTTTGTAGTCTTTGCCTTTCACCTGTTCAAACCCTCTAATCACTAATCTTGCCTTGTGTCTCTCTACTGAGCCATCTACCTTGTATTTTGTCTTGTACACCCATTTTGATGTAAGAGCCGTTTTTCCTTGAGAAAGATAAGTCAATATCTAAGTATGATTTTGTTCCAATGTTGTCAGTTCATGGTCCATTGCCTTCACCCAATCTGGATATAGCTTTGCTTGTGCAGAGTACTTAGGTTCTAATTGTTGTAACACATTTACTAGTGAGGACATGTAAGAGGCTGAAAGGTGTGCCAAATTTGAAAAAGTGAACGAAGGATAAGGTGTGGATGTAGAGTGAAAACTATGTGATTGAGAGGAAGGACTTAAGGGTAAAGAGGCAGGGTGGGTATTATTTATGGCATTGGTTTTGATGGCTGATTCTGGGGCTGTAATAAATGATTTAGGACACATATAGTCCTTAAGCCAGGTTGGTGGTGCTCTAACCCTAGAGGATTTTCTAGGAGGTGTCTCTGTAACAGATACCTATTCAATGGGTTGTGAATAAGAATGGTAAGGGGAAGAAGTATCATAGACTGAGTCAAAAGGGTCAACATGAAGAGGGACATTATGAGTCTCTGAAGAGGAAGATCTGGATTGAGGTTTTGGGGAGTCTGGTATGCAATGAGGGGCCAAATGGGGTAAAATGGAACCATTTGGGGCCTCCATACAGGGACACTGGTATTGCTTGAATCTTCTTTGAAGGGAAAAACATTCTCTCTAAACAAGACATCTCTGCTATGAAAATTTTTTTTTGTTTGCAAATCATAGAGTTTATAACCTTTAAAACCAAAATTATAGCCAAGAAAAATACATTTATGTGCCGTGGCCTCAAATTTATCCCTCTCCCCCACATTTGCAGCAAAATAGAGACAGCCTATGGTCCTCAGTACAGTATAATCTCGTGGTTTACCCTGAAGCCTCTTAAATGGGCTTTTCTAAGATAAGTTGGACATAGGCAACATGTTAATGATGTGTGTTGCAGAAAGTATACACTCACTCCAGAATGATTTTGGCAGTCCTGCATGAAACCTTATGGCTCTTGCAGTGTCAAGCAAATGTCTATGCTTTCTTTCTGCAACTCCATTCTATTGTAGGGTTTTTACAATTGATTTTTGGTGCAAAGTACCTTTGGAGTTAAAAAATTCAAGGCAAGTGGACTAAATAAATTCAGTTCCATTGTCTGATATGACCATAAGCAATTTTGTATCAAACTGAGTTTTAATCATTTGATGAAAATGTTTTATGGCAGCCAGGACTTGAGTTTTATCTTGTAACATTTGCGTCCAAGTAGTTCTAGTAAAATCGTCTACTATAGTGAGAAAATATTTGACACCAGTGATACTGACTACCCTGTAAGGACCCCAAAGGTCCATATGCGCAAGCTGAAATGGTTTAGAAGTATTAATAGCACTCTTATTAAAGGGGAGTCTATGGAATTTGGCTAAAACACAAGTTTCACAGGAAAACTCCTTGGATAAGTATGGTTTACAATTAGCAATGTGCTGCATTTTGGTGAATGAAGTATGACCAAGTCTGGAATGTAATACATCAATCACTTTGGAAGAACATGCTGAATTATTACAAGAGGTGATATCTAAACTTGGTGAATTTGATGTGAGAGCTTCAGAGACATTGACTGCAGGAGTAGGGATTTTGTCTTTGGAAGAAGATATGAGAGTATAGAGCCCACCAGCCTTTTTACCAACAGTCACAATCAGCTTAGTTGAAAGGTCTTGAAAAATGCAATGAGTGAAGTAAAAGGTTATGCTACATGGGTTGTCAATCAAAAATTTCCCAACTGATAGAAGATTATATTTAAAATCTCGCACATAAAGGACACCATGTAGTGTCAAAGAAGATGATATTGGGATATTACCAATTGTTGGGACAGGTTTTAAAGTGCCATCTGGCAGAGTGACAAGCACAGGACTATGTAATGGGGTTGTAGTGGAAAATAGGTCAAGGTTGAATGTCATGTGATCACTAGCACCTGTGTTAATAATCCAAGAACTCAAAGCACTTTTTAACACAGCATAGCTTATAGAAGATAGACCATACCTGCAAAATGAGCATATGCATTGGAATCCGCATTTGGCATGTCCATCCCTTGCTTACCTTTGACGAGCTTCATCATTTCTTGAGCAAGTGCTTGTATAAGATTAGTATCAACCTTGCCTAGAATGGAAGATGTGCCTGAACCTGATGCACTGACCCTTTGGCTTCCAAAAGCATCATCAAGAAGACTGTCAAAATTACTGTCAGCATGAGAACTGACTAAGTTAGCTGCAAATTTGGGGTTTCTTCTTGGTTTGATGTTCTCTTTGGGGCCTTGATACCATTTAGGATATCCTATAATCTTGAAACATTGATCCATGCTGTGACTAGACCTCTGGCAATGGTTACAAAATCTATTACCCTTGTTCTTCTTAAAATCCTTTCTGCCTCTAGCACCACCATTCCCAGATTTAGTCACCATTGCACTGACTGTACTATCTGAATCTCCAAAAGAATTAGTTTGTGTTCTTATAACGTTTGCAACTATCTCCCTAGTAGCTGTTAAATTTCTAGTAACATGCCTTTGAGTCTCTACTCTTTGTACCATAGAATAGGCCTTGTTAACACTTAGCAATGGATCGAGCAACAAAATCTGACCCCTTATGGCCTCATTATTCTCATTTAGGTGCATCAAAAAATGCATCAATCTTTGTCTTTCTACAAGTTCCATGGTTCTTTTAATAACTTTGCAATTAGGATCACAGATGCAAACAGGTACTCTAGAAAGATCATCCAACTTATCCGAAAGCCTTTTCATCTTCGTGTGATATACTGCCATAGAGTCATTTTCTTGATATAACTCAGATAGTTCTTTTTCCAATTGATAAAGCAATGGTCCATTACTTTGGCCAAAGCATTCTGTGAGTTCTTCCCAAAGTTGTCTTGTAGAATTAACATATAAGAAGGCCTCTGCAAGTTCATTTATCATTGAGTTTAATAGCCAACTTACCACCATGTTGTCACATCTGATCCACTGATTGTGTAGTGGTGAAGTCCGTGCAGGTTTGGTTCATAAACCATTAATGAATCTAAGTTTTGTCTTAGTCTTCAAGGCAATCTTAACAGCTCGGCTCCACTTTTGAAAATTTGATCCATTCAATTTGACATTAACTAGCTGCATTCCAGGGGAATCTAAACTCTGCAAATACAACGGATCATCGTGGTATGTTTCTTGATACCTGCTTGTATCTGAATCACTCAGATCAGGTATTTCATTAGACATGATTGAGCAATTTTAAGAGGAAGAAGACAGATCCAGAATCAACTATATTGGAGGCTGGATCAAAAACAATCGATAAAAAAAAAACAGAAGATAGTATTTACTTAAAGTAGCTTGATTAGTTGTTGGTACAAAATAACTAATCAAAAAAGAAGAATTCAGGATGTGAACAGAACCTATATAAAATGTGAGATTATGAAGAATCGAAACAAACACAAAAAAGAGAAGAATAGGAAGGTAAGCTTTGCAGCTCCATCCTCTATGCTTTTATTATTGAAAAGCTGCTCTTTCAAGAAAGGAATGAGAATCATTTACATACATGAACTGTGGCTAACCAATTACTGCTGATGTGCAACAAACCTTCAACTAATAATGCTAATGTGGCAGAGGGAGTAACAAACTTCTAACAAACTCCTCAACAGATGTAGTAGTGGAACAGTTTCCTTCCACGGTGCAGACCCGGGTTTGACTCCCGGCTGGTGCAAATAATTGTTTTGGCCTTTCCAGTGCTGTTTTGTAGGTTTCTCTTGGGTGAGATGAACAAGAATGTATGTCCTATGAGTAGTTGAGACTCGAGCACTTCCAGCATCTCGACCTTCTGAGGGCTTTAAAAGTGATTGCAAAGGAGGGTATGAATACCATAATAATGATTAATGAAAGGTAAAAATAATATGAATGATGCAACCATTACTTTTGTGTTCAGTTGATATAAAAGTTCTTCCCATCATACTATCATAAGTTAATTAGAATGCAACAATGGCATACTATTGGGTTGTGGCCCAATTTTACCTCGACAGCCCAACGAAGAAGCAACTACGCCCAAACAAGGTAGTTAGGATTTTACGAAGTTCGTGCGGCTACGGCAATTAGGGTTTGCAGAATTCTCGCTCATCCTAATGCTTTATAAAGGGCTCGCGTCTCCCCTTTCAAGACACCAACAAGAAATATCTACAGAGTATTCTGTTTCCACTTTCTTGGAGTTGTGAGAGAGAGATTATAAAAGAGATTGTAATCTTGTGCTAGATCAAATCACACATCGTGATTGTGATCACCCTTGTACTCCTCCTTCTCATAGTGGATTGTTTGGGCTTGTCACGGCCCGTAGTTTTTCCCGTATTGGGTTTTTCATGTAATTCTTGGGTGTTCTTGTTTTGTTCTTGTTATCTTTGTTTTACTTCTGATTATTTGTTTCATCCTATCGCTTCCACAAATTAAAGTCGCTCAATTTCCTAACAATTTGCCTAACAAGTGGTATCAAAGTATCAGGTTTAGGATGTCTTCAATTATGAAGGTTGATATTCATAAGTTTAATGGGGAGATTAGTTTTAATCTCTGGAAGGTACAGATGAGAGCAGTTCTCATCTAGCATGAGTTATGGAAGGTTCTGCAAGGACTTCACAAGAAATCCGAAAAGATGACTGATGAACAATGGGCAGTGGAGCAGAAGAAGAGGCGTGGATCATTGACAGACGAGGAATAGGAGGAACTAGAGTTGAAGGCAGTTTCAGCTATTCAGTTGTGTCTGGCACCACATGTCTTACGAAAGGTACTCAATAGGGCAACTACGGTGGATCTTTGGACCCAGCTGGAGGAATTTTACATGACAAAGAGTATCGCCAACAAGATCCATTTGAAGGAAAGGCTGTACACTTTCCGTATGGTTGAAGGTACTCCAGTGGAAAAGCACTTGAATGATTTTAATTCTATTATTATTGATTTGGAGAGCCTGGATGTGAAAATTGAGGATGAGGATAAGGCTATTTTACTTGTTGTGGCTTTACCCCCCTCCTATAAACACTTTAAGTAGATTATGCTATATAGTAATTCTGATACTATATCGTTTGAGGATGTCAAGTCTAATTTATTGCCTAAGGAGAAATTTGACCATGATATCCATGCTGATTCGGCTAAGAGATTAGCTGTTAGGGGTAGAACAACTAAGAAAAAGGGGTACGGTAGTAGGAGAAAGAACCGTTCTAGGTCTAGGAATCCTCATTCAAATAAGACCTGCAATTTCTGTGTTAAATTGGGTCATATTCAGGCTAACTGCTAGAAGTTAAAAAATAAGAAAGGGAAAGAGGAAAAGGAGGATCATGGTAAGAAAATTGCTACAGCTGATTGTGTTGTAGAGTCAGAGTCTGATGGTAATATGTTGCTTGCTACTATGTCTCTGGCCACCACCTCTGGGAAGGAGTCAGGTGATGATTGGGTTTTAGATTCTTGTTGTACGTATTATATGTGTCCTCATAGGGACTGGTTTTTCAGTTATGAGCCTGTTGATATTGGGGTTGTACTTATAGGCAACGATACTGAGTGCAAGGTTGCAGAAATAGGTACTGTGCAGATTAAAACCTATGATGGTGTAGTTAGAACCTTGTCTAAGGTTCGTCACATTCATGATATGACTCACTATTTGATCTCCGTGGGTATTCTTGAGACTAATGATTGCAGGATATCTATAAAGAATGGTGTCCTAAAGGTGATAAAGTGTGCCATGGTGTTGATGAAGGGACTGCAGCAGGGAAGCCTCTATATCCTGCAAGGAACTACAGTTACAGGAGCAATTGCAGTTTGTACAACTCTAGTAGATGTTGATGCTATGAGGTTATGGCACATGAGATTGGACCATATGAGTGAGAAATGGATGACCATTTTGAGCAAGAAAGGTTATCTGGGTAGCGCTGGTATGTGTAAGCTTAACTTCTATGACCGCTATGTTTTTAGGAAACAAAAGAGGGTAAGTTCGTCACATACCTGATATGACTCGTTGTTTGATCTCTTTGGGTACTCTTGAGACTAATGGTTGCAGGATTACTATAGAGAATGGTGTCATAAAATTTGATAAAGGGAGCCATGGTAGTAATGAAGGGACTGCGATAGGGAAATCTCTACATTCTATAAGGAACTACAGTTACAGGAGTAGTGGCAGTTGGTACAGTATCAGCAGATGTTAATGATACAAGGTTATGGCACATGAGATTAGGCCATTTGAGTGAGAAAGGGATAACCATTCTAAGTAAGAAAGGTTGTTTGGGTAATGCTGGTATGGGTAAGCTCGATTTTTATGATCACTGTATATTTGGGAAACAGAAGAGGGTGAGTTTCTCTAAAGTAAAACATCATACTCAGGGGATCCTTGATTATATTCATTCTGATCTGTGGGGTCCTTCGAAGGTTCCTTCTTTTGGAGATAAGCACTACATGTTGACTTTTGTTGATTATTTCTCACACAAACTTTGGGTTTACTTCTTGAGATAGAAAAATGAGACATTCTCCATGTTCAAGAAGTTCAAGGCTCTGGTTGAGAACCAGATTGGGAGAAAGTGATAATGGTCTTGAGTTTATTGAGTCAGAGTTTAATAAGTTCGGTGTGGTGAATGGCATAGCTAGGCACAAATCTTTGGTTAGAAAACTACAGCAGAATGGAGTTGCAGAATGCATCAATAGGACTCTACTGGAGAAAGCTCGCTGTATGCTTTCTAATGCAGGGCTTTAGGATCACAAAGCTTTTTGGGCTGAGGCTATTTCTGCAGCCTGTTATGTGGTGAATCGTTCACCACATACTTCCATCGACTTTCAGATTCTAGAAGAACTATGGTCAGGTAATCCTGTTGATTATTCTGTTTTGAGAATATTTGGATGTCCTGTTTATACCCATGTGAATAATGGGAAGTCAGCTCCTAGGGCTATCAAATGCATGTTTCTTGGTTATGCATCTGAGTCTAAAGGATACCGCATGTGGTGTCCTGAATCTAAGAAAGTTATTCAGAGCAGGGATGTAACTTTCAATGAGACTGTTATGTTATCTTCTAGAGAGAATCCTGTTATTTCTTCTACTAGTGCAGGTGATCAGGAGGATGCCAGTAGGAGTATGAAGATAGAGGTGGAGACTATTGCAGCTCAAGGCGGAGCTACTGATCAACCCAACAGGGAGGTTCAGGTTACTGAATCTAGTACTATCAGTTCTAATCAGTCGCAGGTGGAGATTGATTATTCTATAGCTCGTGATAGTTCTTACAGGGAGATCAGGAGCCCTGCTCGCTACAATGATAATGAGGGACTGCTAGCATATGCATTTTCAGTTATAAAGGAGATTCCTAAAGGTGTGGAACCTTCAACTTATTCTGAAGCAATCTCCTGCCCGAGTTCGCCTAATTGGGTCCTAGCTATGCAAGAGCAGATGGAGAGCCTGCATAAGAATCGGACTTTGGAACTTTATAAGCTACCTAAAGGCCGGAGAGCCTTAACTGCCAAATGTATCTACAAGAGAAATGAGGGTATTCTTAGAGTTGAACATGCTAGGTGGAAAGCACGCCTAGTTGTCCATGGGTGCAACCAGAAGGAAGGTATTGATCATAATGATGTATTTTCTCATGTTGTTAGACATACCTCTATTAGAGTATTTCTTGCATTTGTTGCTTTATTTGATCTGGATTTAGAGCAACTTGATGTAAAGACTGTATTTCTTCATGGTAAGTTGGAGGAGGAGATCTATATGAAGCAACCTGAAGGTTTTGTTATTCCCGGGAAGGAACAACAGGTTTATAGATTGAAGAAGTCCTTGTATGGACTTAAGCAGGCTCCCAGATAGTGATACAAAAGGTTTGATACTTTTATGATTGGAAGGGTTATACACGCAGCCGGTATGACAATTGTGTGTATTCTAGGCAATATTCTGATGGTTCTTTTATTTACTTACTGTTATATGTTGATGATATACTGATAGCTTCCAAGGATAAGTCCTTAATCAGTAGGTTGAAATCTCAACTCAATGAGGAGTTTGAGATGAAGGACCTCGGTGCGGCAAAGAAGATTTTAGGCATGGAGATTCAGAGGGATCGAAAGGTAGGTAAGATGTACTTGTCTCAGGGTTGCTATCTCGAGAAAGTACTTGACAGGTTTAATATGGGTAACTATAAGGCAGTTTCTACACCTCTTCCTGCACATTTCAGATTATCTGCTGAGTGTTGCTCACAATCTGAGGAGGACATTATGAGGATGTCTAATGTCCCTTATTCTAGTGCTGTTGGTAGCTTAATGTATGCTATGGTGTGCACTGGGCCTGATTTGTCACATTCTGTAAGTGTGGTAAGTAGGTATATGCATAATCCTGAAAAGGATTATTGGGAGGCTGTGAAGTGGATCCTTCGCTATGTGAAGGGTACTGTTGATAAGGGTTTGGTATTTGATAGGAACAAAGCTGCTACATGTGATGTTATATATTTTGTTGATTCTGACTATACTGGTGATCTTACTAGTAGGAGGTCTATATCTAGTTATATCTTCACTTTGTGTGCAGGTGCTATCTCTATGAAAGCATCGCTTCAGTCTATTACAACTTTATCTACTACAGAGGCTAAGTATGTTGCTGCTACTGAAGGTGTGAAGGAAGCTACTTGGTTGAGGGGCCTTATTACTGACTTTGGAGTTCCATAGGCTACTCCTATAGTGTTTTCTGATAGTCAGAGTGCGATTCACTTGACTAAGAATGACGTCTATCATTCAAAGACCGAGCACATCACTATTAAGTATCACTATGTCAGAGATACAGTTGCTGCAGGGGAGATATTTGTGAGGAAGGTTCATGCTTCAGAGAATCCTGTAAATATGCTTACTAAGCCTCTCCCTATAGCTAAGTTTAGCATTGCTTGGACCTAGTTGGTGTTCACAACATTTGATTACCCTTCGGGGCTCTGCCCTTCGGGGCATCACCCTTCGGGGTGCTTTAGCGGTGCTCAAGAGTTGGTGTTACAAATTGGTCCAAGGTGGAGATTGTTGGGTTGTGGCCCAATTTTACCTCGACGATCCAACGAAGAAGCAACCGTAGCCAAACAAGGTAGTTAGGGTTTTGCAGAGTTCGTACAGCTACGACAGTTAGGGTTTGCGGAATTCTTGCTCACCCTAACCCTTTGTAAAGGGCTTGCCTCTCCCTTTCAAGACACCAGCAAGAAATGCCTACAGAGTATTCTGTTTCCACTTTCTTAGAGTTGTGAGAGAGAGATTATAAGAAAGGTTGTACTCTTGTGCTAGATCAAATCACACATTGTGCTTGTGATCATCCTTGCACTCCTCCTTCTCATAGTGGATTGTTTGGCCTCATCATCGTCCGTGGTTTTTCCCGGATTGGGTTTTCCACTTTATTCTTGGGTGTTCTTTTTTTGCTCTTGTTATCTTTGTTTTACTTCTGATTATCTGTTTCATCCTATCACTTTCACAAATTAAAGTCGCTCAATTTCCTAACAATTTGCCTAACACAGACCATATCACAACATCCTAGGCAAGACTTGTACCATAAGACGTAAGGTTGTGGCATTACTTTGCAAGGCATTTTCAGATGTAAATGAGTATAACCATAAGAATGTTTTCAATGTTTACTTCTCTTGGTAATATTATTTGTGATTATTTTACTTGACAAGCTGGGTTTTACGATTATAGCTATGGCTAATATATGCTTGCATCTTGTAGATGTGAAAAATGCGCTACAAAAGAAATAGTTGAAGCAATAAACACAGAGAACAACTACATCAGGTTCAAAGTCATTGAGGGTGACTTGCTTAAGGGATTCAATTGACACTCATCCTTTAAGTTATTTCACAGGGTGTAATCACTGGAGTCAATTGGATAGCTGAACTTGAGAAATCCATGACGATAGGCCCTATCCAACTGAATCCATGGACTCTGCCATTAGTGTCACACAAGATATCGAGGCCTATCACCTTAAAAACTAGCTAGAGAGTGATGACTGGTGCCTGTAGAGCCCTCTTGATCCATATTTTAATGTGAAATTTATATTAAATGTGCAATCAATTGTTAACGTATACAATGTATATCACTATGAGATATATATTGGATGTTAGCATGTGAAATACGCAATGAAGAATGCGAAATATGCTCTAATTAATATTGGATGAGGGGGCTATAAGAATACATTGCTTCTACCTTTTCATATTCTATCAATGATTATAAATGTACAAATTAATTCATATGGAATCATGAATGATATGATATGATAATAAAAATACAAAATCTAACTCAAAAATGGGGAGAATTTGGACATTAAGGTGATTCTATAATCATATGTGCTGTAGCATTTGTCTATATAGATGTAATTTCTCATACCAGTTCCTACAAAGATTCCATAAATTACATTGTGTGAGTTTAATCTTTTTTTTTTGGTTTAGCCACATGTAAGCTGAATAATCGTATTTGCTGACCTTAGTATCTAATACAACACTAAAAGTACAGTATTAGTTTAAAACTTACGTGTTTATATGTCCCCAATATATTATAAGGTATGCTAATAAAAAAAAAAAAAAGAGGCAAATAGAAATTTGAATCATTGATAGTTTGATATCCTATGGTATAACAAAATAATAAAATCTCAATCTTCTATCTATCTAAATATATCAAAGCAAAGCGAATGGTGGGATTAACTGATCTTCATGCAATATCTAAATTATGGCTTTTTTTGTGGTTCACTCTTTTTGCTTGAATCTTGTGTTTTTAATTTATAGAATTCATCAACATGCTCAATGGAATTTGTACATTAAGGCAATGAGACTGATCTTAAACAACTCATTGCTCTTGTTGAGTGTGAAGGATGGGAGCTTGGAGTTAGCAGGGGACTAGGATCGTAACAATGTTTTAAATCACATCAGCTGGTAGGAAAATTGATTTAATTGAACAGTCAATAAAAGAGTTATAAAGATGTAATACAATGAGCTTTGAACCTTAAGTGGGGTTATTTATATTCGATATGGATGAGGTTACCTTCTTATTCCATTTCAATGCCCTGGAAGAGGTCAAGGGTAAGCATACCGACAATTATAGCTAGTCATATGCATCAAGGAGGAGCTATGGCAAATCTTGTGTGAAGGATATAGATTTCTCTATGTCGTGGTATTAGGTGTGTGTAAGGGCCATGCTTTCGTGCTATCACCGACTAACTGTTTAGTTGCTGATTTGACCAGTTGCTTTTAATTTGTTATCCGACGAAAGTATTAAATCGACCGTGTGAGTTTTTAACGACTAGTTTCAATAAAAGGGGCGATTATTTGACTAATATTATCATTGACGCTACTTATTTATAAAACATTTGAATCTATGCTAAACCCAGTTTTTAAAATCGTTTTTCGTTTTACTTGGCAGTTTCCCAAAGTTTAAACCAAAATGTACATGGTAGGTCGTTCAATTTGGGTTTAACCTAACTATTAGCGAGTACGGATCAAAATTTAGCTGTATGTTGTTAGTTTAACCCAAAAAAAAAAAAAAAAGATTGAAAAGGGGGAAGGGGGACCGAAGTCGGGCAGAACCCGACCCCCCTCTCTCTCACCGCACGCTCTCTCTCTCTCTCTCTGCCACGCTCTCTCTCTCCCTCGCTCTCGCCGGTCACCGGACGCCGTCTGGTGACACCACCGGCCTTCACGTGTCGCCGGCGAGAGGAGGAACCGCCTGGTCCCCTCAACCACGCGTCCCAGCCACCCAATCCCTCAACGAATCTCGTCCACTTCGCACGGCCATTTACCCACGCGTCTCCTTCGCCAGAACCGGCCGCCCAGTTGCCGTTAACCGGCGGCCCACCTTCCTTTCAGCCTCCCCTATAAATTCGAACGAAATCGAACCTCAATCCGCCACAAGCTTCACGGAATCAAGGGCTAGGATTCGAAATTGCTGGCTGACGGGCTTGGGTTCGGGATTAGCAGTGTGGGAGCGTTGGTAATCACTGTTTGAGGTTGAAACTAGGCTAACCCAAGTAAGTGTTTCTCCCTCCTAAGTTATTACTATTTTTCGAAGTTAATTTTTCAGCGGTGTGATGTTGCATGTCAAGCTAGGGCTTGTTTAATTCGTTAGAAATGACAAGAAATAAGATATTCATGCTTAGGTTCGAACCAATTGGTTGTTTCATGCCTGAATTTGTGAATCAAAGTGAATTCTGTACATACGTGAACAGTGAATCCGAATTTATGTGGTCATATTTAGCTTCGATTCGAGTTAAAGAGTTATTGTTTAAAACGGAATTAAATCGAAGTTAATTTAACATATTTAGCTTCGATTCGAGTTAAAGAGTTATTGTTTAAAACGGAATTAAAATCGAAGTTAATTTAACATATTTAGCTTCGATTCGAGTTAAAGAGTTATTGTTTAAAACGGAATTAAAATCGAAGTTAATTTAACATATTTAGCTTCGATTCGAGTTAAAGAGTTATTGTTTAAAACGGAATTAAAATCGAAGTTAATTTAACATATTTAGCTTCGATTCGAGTTAAAGAGTTATTGTTTAAAACGGAATTAAAGTCGAAGTTAATTTAACATATTTAGTTACGAATCGAGTTAAAGAGTTAATATTTGAAAAAGAATTAGAAACGAAGTTAGTTTGACATATTTAGCATCGATTCAAGTTATGTAGCTAATTTATGAAAATGGATTAAAAACGAAGTTAGTCTAACGTGTTTAGCTTCCATTCGAATTGGACTAGCTAATGTTTTATGTGTGTAAACGAAATAAATTTGAACCCTTTTAGTACATTCGTGCTAGGGAAATTACTTCGAAATGCATTGTTGTGTTTAGCATGGAATTATATTTGATTTACTGAATAAAGTATCGTTGAATTACGAATAAATGTGGCTATTTGCACGTTTGTTGTAACGCTCCGCTGAATGATGCTGGTTGCTCAGGTAAGGGCCTAAACTCCCCTCTCTTTTTCATAAGCTAATATGATAAGATGATGTGATTAATAAATCGATGAATCGAGTTGGTAGTTGGATGGTTTGAGGAAAGAATTATGAGCAATCGAGGTCTTGTGGTACGGTGCTTGTGAGGAGGGAGTTCGGGTTATGAAATTACCGCAATCGTGTGGATTGCGAGGCCATGTGTGGCTCATTGTATTGAAATGATTACGAAGTGTTTAAATGTGATATGTGTGTTTCCCTTTCCTCGTATATTTAAAATGTAACATGTGTATGGAAGGGGGATGTTTTGGCTAATGACTTTTCATGTGTTTTAAATGAACAATAGCCATGTCTAGTAACGAGCTATGGCCTATTTTAGCTATTCAAATAGTGTTTGGGAGGAACCCCTAAAACGTTTTAACAAAAGGGAGATGGGAATTATACGTTGAATGATTTATTGTTTGAAACGGAAAACTACTAGCCGTTATGGCCGATACGCTTTGAGTGGCTAAGATAATGTGCTGCGGACAATATGAAATGATGTAATGTTTTCCTAGGGGATAAGTCCGGATAAACCCTAGAGGCCCTGACGAGGGCTAATGTAATGGTCCGATATATTATATGTAGCCATCCCGGGAGTAAGAGCTTAAGCGTGAGCGTTAGGTCTCACTATGGGGTCGAGAATGGTTCTCACCCAATCAGCACCCTGTAATGATCTTATGCCAGAAGTATTTTCCTACCAAGATAAGAAAAGCAATTGGCCTTTGCCATTTTATAGATGTTTAAAGAAAAAGAATGTTTTACGGGCCAAAGAGGCCATACGGAATGAATATGAAATGCTTTCAAATGTTCAAAGAATGTTTCATTACAGATTTAAAGAAAATGCTCTTAAACATGATGAATGTGGCTTCAAATAGAATATGTGACATGCTAGTGAATTGTGAAATGACGTTCAAATGTGCCTAGCGAATACGTAAGTTGTGACTTGTCCAATGTTTATGATCTACAACCTGTGCCTTATAATATGTTGCCTAATACCATGTTAATAGTAGCTAAATGCTTGATAAGTGGGTATTATGAGTAATATTGCTTGAAAAGGGTTTTGTTTTAAGGAGTGGAGGAACACTCACTGAGCATGTGGTGGCTCACTCCATTTCCTTTCCCCTTTTCCCCCAGGTGAAGAATGAATGGACCGCTAGTTGCTTCCGCTGAAGTATCTATAATGTGAAGTTGTGAAGTCATCTGAAGTGTTGTCTTGTATTAAGAAAGTGCATACGTTGGTCATGTAGTGGCTCAAAGGCTCTGGCAGCATGAACCCATGTAAACCTTTTGTAATAAGTGTTTGTAAAGGGCTTAAGCCCCTCCGCGAGTGTGTGACTCGCCAGAAACTCCTATTTCCTTTTTGAATTTAGTTGTAATGATACAGGTACCCTACAAATTATAATGTAAATTATGGAAATGTTGAAATTACAGACGGAACTCTGCCGGATTCGTCTCAGGATTTCCCCAACCTAAGGAGGGGGGGATTGGTATTTGTGAAGAAGAAATTTAATAAAAGAAGAGCCTTAAGGGTCTCCCTCGGGGGATCCTGGCGGTGTGACATCCCTGGTAGGTAGTGGGGGTGTTACAGTGTGTTATTCTAACATCCCTCTACACATGTAGAGGCAATCTAATTCTCATAAAATAGGTGCCATACTAGGTAATTTGCTTGACGCTGTTTTGCATAAAATAGGGGGTTGTATTTTAGACTCAAGGTGGAGATGAACAATTTGAAACCTTTATGCCTAGCTGGTTGTTGACTAAAACAGAAAGAAGGGAAGGTTAGGTGGATTGATGTCAAATATGAGAGAGGATGCGAAAGTACCGAGAGGGACAATTTCTTTCAGGTGTGGATAAATGAAACAAGAGGACATGGAGAAACTTTGGGCAACTAGTAGAGTGGAGGGTCCTTTAGGAGTTGCCGTAAACTTTTCTTGTGAGTTCAATATATTGCAAAAGGAGAAACCTCCTCTTATAAATAAATGATGTCCATATAGGTCATGCGTCACAGCTAGTAGAGAGGAATCTACAAACAAGGTATTCCTTTTTTCAGGCCAAGTCCAAAACGGATTTCTCTCTAGGGCTCCGTTCCAACCCACTGGAAAACCCTGAAGGTTAAAGAATGGAGGATTAAAGAAAAGAGGAGATGAATATAATGTGACCCTTATTTTATCTTTGGATGACTTATTGTCTAACAATAAGGTACTATCTATTTGAATGATGACAAAGCATACTCCCACATGCCTTAGGGGTGCCATGGATATCTTCTCAATCGTCAAGGACTTGACAATCCCTGAAAATCAATGCCTTCCAATCTTGGCTTTAGTAAGAGAATCCTAACATTAATCTTCTTCATTATATCAATGTCAGCTTGTAAGAAGCTTGTAATCATAAAAAATAAAGGTGGCCATCAGATAGTTTGGGTAATTGGTGAAAAGATGAAATTCGGAAGTGATATCTTATTCTAACCACAAGTGTTGGTAGCGATTCTTGGTGAGGATAACCAACCTTAATGGTTTACTGTCGGTATCTATGGGTGGGATGATAACATGGGAAAAAGTGGGGCTTAGCAGGTAATGAACTAACACATTATGGGGTAATTTTGCCTCGTCATTTTTTTTTGTGCAGGATCTCAATGAAATTTTATTAGTAGGGGATAAGGATGCTGATCGTTGTAAAAGGTATATCGAAAATACAAGGTTTTGTAGACGTGGTTAATGGCTATGGTGTTCGCGATATAGCTAATGGAGGAGACTTATTCACTTGCCAGAGGGATGAAATAAGGAAAGATTAGACCATTTGTTAGCTGATCATGGTTTGAGTTCTTTTCCCACACATTAGCGTGAAGTCTTCCTAAGGTATTAGTCTGACACAATGCATTACTAGTTACAACTATGAGGGGATTTGTTGATGAAATTAATGATGAGCCTAGTAGCTGCCGCTAAGAGCTGTTGCAGGCTGCTAGGCCTGACTCCCTTTCTATTCATAGGATCACATGTGATTATATTGTTGACTGCTTCAATTAAGATAATTCGGGGCTGATTTAGCTGATTGCATGCGAATCAACTCTATCCTACCCCATTTTAAAATATTTAAGAACAAAATAATGGTATTTTATTTTTAAAATTATTTATGGGTTAAGGAAGTCGCGTTACTAACCCTATAAATAAAGACAAGCACCCCTTGTTTTCATTAGACTCACTACCCAGCAAAACTACACTCTATTCTCCTTTTGTACACATTTTCTCCCTAAAGAAAACTCTCCTTCGCTTCTCTTACTGTAGCAGAACTCCAGCAAAATTCTACATCTTTCCGCATACAAAATCTCTTCCAAAACCTAGTGGCGATAAAACTCTACCAAAGTCCTCACTCAAAACCTTTCGCAAAAGGATACTTATTTTAGAAAGGATTAGCCCCATCTTACCCTAACATACTTGGGAGGAAAGGAAGCTACAAATCTTTGCTTGCCACTCTAGTCGGATCAAGGTAACTCCTATGGGACATAACTTAAAGCGAACAATCTTGTTTATTGCTTTCTTTAATTTTTTTTATTCATCATCAAGTGTTTGTTTCATCTGCCATGATTGTATGCTTTATGCTTCTATTCTTGCTCATAAAATAAAAATATGTTCATAATAAATTGGCCACACTTAAATTTATTGTTTTCTTGTCCATTTCAATTCTTTCAGGATGAATTACTAATATCTGGTCACCAAACAAAATTCTTTTGGTTTAATGTCTCAATAGGTAATACTAAATCATGACACATATTTATTGGATGGAGTTGAAAAAAGAAATCTTAATACATTTGTTTATAGTAGACGTAATTATTAAAGTAAGTGATCCAATGGTGGACTTCCATAATCCATTAGATGACAAGTTCTCCTCGAAATCCATTCTTATGGGTTCGTAGCCATGGAGTCCTTTATTTAATACGCATTGAAGAATCTCACGAATCACAATCTTATAGAAAGACCCTTTCACCTTCTTAGAAGTCAAAACCTATGTCCCTCAATTATCCCTTCATTTTTAAGGATTTAATTAAGCGTCTCTATGGAATTAGGTATTATAGAATTAAGGGTTTATACTTTCCCAAAAAATGTGTTAGCGACTCCTTAAAATTAAAGCATCATTCTTTCCCATCACATTTCACCATGGAATGCTACTATGAGAGAGCCAATCCAAGCATCTCCTACCCTCGAAAGAGGTCGAGCCATAGGTGGAAGAAAAAAGGATGAGGAAGGAAAGGCAGTTGAGCCCGAAGGAGCCATGGATGCCTTATCGTCTCTTCTCGCCTCCTTTTCCCCTACAGGGTCATTGATTTCAGGGAACTTTCATTGGCGAGTCCATTGTAAATATGCAAATAAGAGCGTGAGACTCGAAATAAATGAATGCAATTACAGTTAAAAATTTATATCAAGTAGGCATTTTGCATGATTGCTCAACTTACATAACATGTGAAAGTCTATCGAGTGCCACTAGTAAAGTACGCCATTAGGATTATCCTTTTATCACCCAAAATCATGTGAAACTCCTTACCACAGCTAGCCCTTCCTATTCAGTTGTATCACTACCTCTAAAAAGGACTACCTTGTGGCTCTTTGAAGCACACCCCTTTGAAGAAAAAAAGGTCCAAGTATATCCCATTTGGATGTTACAACCACTGACTCTGCTGTATGTCCTTGGGACATAGATTTACGATCAAACCTCATTTGAATGATTGAATTGAATAAGCGACAAGTGCTTCTTGGTATACCTTTGTCCGTGTCATGAGTGTGTATTTATAAACGAAATTATGTCTTTTACGATTTTTAACCAATGACTAAAGCACACCCCTTTGAAGAAAAAAAGGCTAAGTCTGTCCCACTTGGACGTTGCAACCACTGACTTTGCTATACGTCCTTGGGACATAGATTTACAATCAAACCTCATTCGAATGATTGCATTGAATAAGTGCCAAGTGCTTCTTATTAGGCCTTTGTCCGTGTCAAGCGTGTGTATTTATAAACGAAGCCGTTTCTTTTATGATTTTTAACCAATAACTGAAGCCATATTAGGAAGGCGAGGTGTCTCAATTAGACATTTGTGGATAGAACCCAACAACTATCGGAATCTTGCTAGCGGTGGTTAAAATTCTGCCCAAACGGTTCCAATACGGATGCCATTGTAGCTGAGCGATCATGCCTTGTATGGCACTAAGGGTTGGGAAGACGTTAGTGGCCCATTCAAGTCATGCCAAATCTCCTTGCTTCCTCCCTGCCATGGTCTTTACTAGCACCTTCAGGTTTTGGCTTCAGGCATGCCCGTAGTTTTGGGGTTGGTTCAAGGTTCCTTTTCTTCCTCTCCATACTGTTCGAAATCAAAGTCTGCAGCTAATTTTTTTTCCAAACAAAATATTTTCCTTTTTCTTTCTTGAAATTTTGAATTTTGTTGCTTATGAGGGCAAAACAAGCCCTTGGAGAAGGGACTATTAATGTCTCTTAGTGTGATCTTCACATACGAGCTTTGGTTCCATGTAAGGAAACAACATTAACAATAATCATCATGACGAAGATAGTGATGCTGCTAAATGAATCGTGACCCATATGGTGGACTATATCCCAACTGCAAAGTCAATTTGAGGCTAACCTTATTGAGCAACAAAAAAACTCATAAGTGGCCTCTATAAAAAGAGGCAGGAGCATGAGGTTGAAAATGGAAGGGAGCAAGGCATTTACTCTATTCAATCAATCCATGAGGAAGACCCATCACCAATGGATTCTAGGATAAATGAGTTGGAACAACACCAAAAAAACATCATTATTCTGAGAAAACAATCGACCGAAAAAAGTATATTTTTGCATCGGAACATAAATTCTCAGATGGAATTTTTGACCGACAGAGGACGTCGGAATATGACCCGTCGGGAAGCCGTTTTGATGGATTAACACAATCCATCAGAAGCTTTTTCGACTGAATTCCAATGGAAAAATTCCGTCGGTCTTCGATGGAATCACACTGTCCATTGAAATTTCACAATCCATTTGAATTACGTTGGTTTCTGTTGAAAATTCGTCGGTGTTTTTGTTTTGTTAAAAAATATAAGAATTATAGTCCCAATCGTACAAACATTTCGCTATGTAGCTAATACACAATAAAATTATATTATTGACATTAAATTCATATTAATATTAAATTCTACCTAATTAGTTAAAAATTGTATTCTTTAACAATATATTAAAATACATAATTAAGAACAACTTATCAACTTCCTAGACTAACATCAATGTAACAAACTAACTATACAAACTATCAAATTTATGAATTACATACAAGCTAATTATACCAAGTATAAAATTCAAATACATACTTAATTCACTACAAATTTGAGCACAAAAAGTTATGTACATGAAAACATTCTCAATAAGTCGGCAACAAATGATAGTGGGAGGAAGTGACAATGGAGGGATGGCTGCAAGTGGCAACCATTAGTGATTCATTGCTCTCTCTCTTTCTCTCTGTCTCCCTATTTTGTGAAGCAAGTAACGAAATATGAAGCCTGGAGTGAGACTTGTAGGAGAAATTCCGACAGAACATTCCACTTTGGAATAAAAAATAATTTTTTGCTAATGAAATTCTGACGAATTTTTCCGTTGAAATGTTCAAAAATTTGAAATTTCCCTCCATTAAACCCGGGTTCAGAAAAATTTTTTACAATTTTTTTAATATTTCAGACGGAAATTCCGTACGAGCCTAAGTCCGTCGCAATCCCTGGGAATCTGTTGGAATTCGTCGAAATTCCATCAGAGATTTTGATGGGCCTGTTTTCGGTCGGAATATTCTATTGCAATAAAGCGAATTTTTAGCAGTGTCTCAAAGACTCTTAACTAATTAGGAGTCAATTTATAGACCCAACTCTTTAAACACCCATGTTAAAAGCGAAATAGCTGGCTAAGTTTTCCTTTGCCACAAACTTGAAGTTTGTGGGCCTAGGTAGTGCTTCCTGCCATTTGAGGAATCTTGTTGATATCATGAGCCTAAAGGGCATATAGATGGCCTTTTTCCCTCAATATTCCCTCCCACCTTAGGGGAAATGGCAAGTGGTTAGTTTTCTTACCTTGACCTGCACAATGTCAACACTGGGGAATGTCTACACTGGGGAATGTCTAACTAAGGGATTTCAGTCATAGTTTTATTACAATAAGGAGCTGCTGACCACATTCCATGGCATAGAACTTTTGAACAAGGAGAAAATGAAAGTTTTTGAGACTTTCTTGCTATTGGATAGCAAAAGCATCATTATTGCTAAGCCTTTCCTAGGAAAAAGAATAAGCCAGCATGGTTATTAGAAACCTATGGTCTAATCACCACCAACACCTATGGTTTAAACCCTTGAACACGTTCTTGCAACTATATGATATTGTGATGTCGGTGTGCAAAAGGCCCAAAGAATATATATCAAGGTAATGAAAGTTCATTTAATGCGGTAGAGTTCTCTAAAACTTGCTGCTCATACAATGTCTTCATCCCATTTGGAATGAAGCCCACAGAAGCTCTGAAAAAACGTGAATGTTAATGGATTTTCAAACCCATTAGGCCGAAAATGACTTCAGTATGTATTGCAACTATCATTGTGGGAAGGGGCATACTACCGATTAGTGCCTGGTATTAAAACATGCCACACAGGATCAGATGATGAAACCCTTTGCATCCCAAATGCAAGTAAGCCAACAATCAGGCTAACCCATTGGGTTTTGTGCTTGTGGTTTTTGGCATAGAAGAAGTAATTGACCTTTGTCTATCATTAGGGGTGAAGTTAAATGAATATGTAGAATTGTCTAAGAAGACACTTGGATAACTCCCGCATCCCAATTGAAACAACACAAGTGAAATGGAAAAAGGAGGAGGAAGTCCATACATCTGACTCGCGATAGAAAACACTATAAACCCCCTTACTTAATTTAAGAATGGGAGCAACTAAGTCTAGTCAAACCTTAAGAATCATAAGAGGACCCTATGCTCTCTATGTGGAAAAAGACAATGGTTAGCATTACCATATGGAAACTCCTAGCTTTCTCAATAAATCATCGAGAGGCTTTTTTGAAGGCCCTTGTGGGAATGGAGGTCTGAGCACAGGCCGTCCTTGAGGAATTGGTTGGTTTCTCTACAATCAAGAGGTCTCTTTTACCCACAGCTTTTGATGATACAGACATCTTGCCGATAGGGATAGAAACAAAATAAGACTTTATACCTCACTATGACTTGCATAAACAACTTAATGCCCACAATATGATGGCTAACGAGTCTTCGGTTAACTATATGCCCCCCTAAGAGTAGGGCTGCTCATAATTTGGTCCAGAACCGGATCGGTCCGAAGAACGGCCTAGACCGGACTGGACCAACCTGGACCGGATCAGATAAGTTCGGTCCGGTCATCGGTCCTGTAATTTTCAGTTTTCGGTCATCGGTCCGATCCCGATCTGGACCGGGGGATCGAAGGACCGGACAATGCACCAGTTAAAATTTAGGTTTTCAAATGCTTTAAAATTATTCCCTGGGCGCCTTCTTCAGTTCTTCATTCGTTCTTGCTTCTTGACTGTCCTTCTTCTACCTCTCAGCCATATCACCGCCTCAGGCTCTCAGCCTCTACCCTCTGCGAATCTCTAGTGCCGCTGTGCTCTACTACTGGCAATTGCTCTTAAACTCTCTAGCCTCTGCCTCTCGGCTCTCTCTCTCTCGATTGCCTCTGGAGTCTCGAAGTGTTGACCACTCCAGCCTCTAGTGTCTGGGCACATTCTCTCGTGACCGTCTCTCTTTCTCTCTGACTCAGAAATCTGTAGTCTCTCCAGCCCGGCCAGCTGTGACTCATGCCGGCGAGTCGGCGATGAATTTTCCAGTGTTAAAGTGTTACTACTCAGCAGTAGCATGGTAATGACAGTATTCTCTCTCTCCTTAACTCCTCTGTTTATGTTGGAAATGAATTATTGAATTCACTTGTGTTATTTCTCTACTCATTGTTGGTGATTGAAATAACTTCACTGATGAGTGAGAAGCTTTGAATCATGGTCTATTTATGTTTAAGAGTGTGTGCTGAATCTACTGATTATGTCTCTATTGATTGTTGGTAATTATTGTTGGTTTGAAATAACGACTTCTCTGCTGATTAAAATAACTTCACTCCTTCGATTTACTCATTTGCATAGACTGCTGATTATTGAAAATTTGAAGTGAATGAGTAGATGATGGCATGATCCTGGTGGTTGTTGTTAAGTCAGAAAGTCCAATGTTTTTAATCATGCATTTATTTAACTTCAAGTTAATACATTGGTAGTGGTTTAACTTCAAATTAATATTCTAGTAGTGTTTTTGAGCAAGAAAACTAGAACAAAATTAATAACCTTAGAGAAAAAGCAAGAGGACAAAATTAATAACCGTGGACCACTAGATTGGTAGTGGTTTAATCTACGTAATGCATACTAAGATGATGATGCCCCTTGGCCCTTGGTGCTGTGTATACAATGTGATGCGCAAGGAGAATGATAGTCACTATTACAAAGCGGGCCAGCCAATGTAATCAATTTTTTAAATGTCTTTTTACTTATTTTTCACTTATGAGTTTTACAATGATGCAAAAATATAAAATAAATTTAGTGATCACATAAGATAGTGAACAAACACTTTGAGAATACAATCAAAGTTTAACTTCAAAAAAATTATATCATTAGATTTTGATGTCGTCCTGATAAGTGATAATAACTTGATTGTGAAATAGCATTAAAACTAGTGAGCATGTAAGAATGTTTACCTTTCTAAGGTGTGAATATGATTGTGAAACATTAATTGAAATAGGAACTTTGGGTTTTCTTTTAATCTACTATCCTTTCATTTCAATTATATTAATGTCCTTTCATTCATTTGTTATTTTCAGGTGTGACGTATACTTCTTAACTTTTGATTAAATTTATCATCATGGAGTCCCTTACAGCTTGTTATCAAAATGTAAGTTTTGTATTTTTATTTTTTAAAGCACCATGAGGGTTTTGTGTGTGTAATATTAATAGCTTATTTATGTTTTTTTTTTTTGGAATCACTTGTCAGGGCTAGATGTCGAGCTCCAAGTTGAAAAAGAGAGGTAGTTCAGAAATGGAAGAATTAGCAAGTGAGCACCAAGCGAATGACCCATTGTAATTAAGGAAGAGGAAGAAGAGCAAACTGAAAGAGCAACAAAAAGCATGACCAAGGGGAAACAAATAGCTAGAAAGTCTACTCAAAGGGCAGAACGTTGGGATCATTTCGAAGAGATCAAAGAGAATGGTAAAAGAGTGGTCGGTAAGTACAACTACTGTGGTAAAATATATATGGCTGAGTCTACTAAGAATGGTACGAAGAACTTGAAAAATCATTTTCTAAAGTGTCCTGAAAACCCGAACAATAAAAGTAAATAGACACAAGTCAGTTGGTTTTTGAAAAGGATCCAAACAATGAGGGAGAAGCTAGATTGAAGTCATGGGTATTGAATCCTTGTGAGGCTAGGAAGTCTATAGCCAAAATGATCATTATTAATGAGTTGCCTTTTAGATTTGTTAAAAATGTGAGATTTAGGCTAATGATGTCTGTTTGTTGTCCTTCACTTAACATGCCTTCAAGCATTACCATTGCAAGAGACATTTATCACATATATGTAGATGAAAGAGTGAAATTGAAAGAATATTTTATATATTCATGTCAAAGGGTTTGTGTGATAGTAGACACATGGACGTCACTTCAGAGGATTAACTACATGGTTATAACTGCCCACTTTATTGATAGTGATTGAAAATTGCATAAGAAAATATTGAATTTTCGTTCAAATTCTAGTTATAAAAGTGATGATATTGCTCTTGTTCTTGGAAAATGTTTAGAGGATTGGGGTTTAGCTTCTAAATTGTACACTATTACTGTTGATAATGCTGGGAGCAATAGCACTGCTTGTACTGCCCTTATTGGTGAGTTTCAGTGACATAGTCATTTTCTTTTCTCTGGTGGGGAATTCTTACATATTAGATGCGTTGCTCACATACTTAATTTGGTTGTATGGGATAGGTTGAAGGTTGCTGGGAAGTCAGTTACGTGTGTTCAAGCTGCTGCGAGGTTTATTAGGTAATATCCTAGTAGGTTGCAAAGATTTCAAGAATGTGTAGTTGTAGCAAAAATTAAAAGCAAGGCTTCTTTGTCTCTTGATGTTCCCACTAGATGGAACTCCACTTACAAGATGCTTAGCACTGCTTTAGCATATGAGCATGCATTCACAAAGTACAGCAAAAGAGACCCTTATTATAATGCGGAGTTGGTAAAAGATGATGATGCAGATAGACAGAGTTAAAGGGGCCAGATGGAGGAAAAGGAATCATCAAGACAGAGTTGCAAAAGTACCTAAATGAGGGACTTGAAGAGGATGAAGTAGGGGATGATGTGTTGGGATAGTGAGAAGTACATGGTCCTAGATATCCTCTGGTTGCTCGAATGGCTCGTGATGTATTAGCCATACTTTCTTCGACGTTGCATCAGAGTCAACATTCAGTATAGGAGGACGGACTCTTGATTCATTTAGAACTTCTTTAACCCCAAAGGTAATTGACTTAATTAGTGTACTTCTTTGTATTGTATTATAAATTTATATGTTATTTATCTTTTGTTAACTTATGAATTTTGTTCGGTTTGATTGTGCAAAAGATGGTCCAAGCTCTTATATGGGCACAAGATTGGCTTAGGCCAAGCAATAGATTAGACATAGATGATTAGTTCTATGAATTACGGGACCTTGATAATGGTATTATTTAAGTTTTCATTTCCTTTTTAATTTTGTTTACTTACTTTATATGATTACATTTCTAACTTTAGATTTTTGTTCTTTTTGTTGTGTTTATTGTAGATCTTGGTAAATTCAGTCTTAAAGATAATGTGATTGATGTTGGTGATACTTTGAATATTTAATATTGTGAGGTAACTTTTCTTCTTTTTATTGTGTTTATTTTACATTATATTATTATTATCATAATTATTTATCTTTAACAAATTAGTTGTTGGTTTTTATATTTACTAACTCAAACTTTTATTTATTTTGTTTCATGTACTACTTGACCAATTAGTTGAATATTCGAGATAAGACCAAATTGTTGCAAGCAAATTCTTCACCTAATCTAAGACATTGGTTTCAACTTCCAACTTCAAGTTTGGGAGTCACATTAGGTTCATGGGTTGATTGGTTGAAGATTGAGTTGCGTTGAACATTTCATTAGACACTTAAAACTTTGGTTATGTAATTAATTTTCTTGCCTAGTTGGTTATGTATTAAATTTTTTGCTTTGAGAGTTTCTTTAGATTTGTGTTGTGGCTATGTAATTAACTTCTAGTCCCATTATCCCGATTCCAAAATCATTGAAATGATTGAATGATATAATGGTTTATTGGTTTAAGAAATGATCAAACTAACTAAGCAAATAAGTGAAATATCACCGGCCCAAGTAAATAAAAACAGTTGCTGACTTGCTACATGCTACCTGGATCGGCCCATTCCCCAGCCCGCGAGCAGGACCTTGCACTCAGTCTAGAAACGGTCCGTTCCAGGTCCGATCTAGTTTTGACTAGTCTGGTCTCGGTCCAGACCAACTTTGGACTGCTCCAGTCCATGCTTCCAACAATTACTAAAATTCAGTCTTCAGTCCAGTCCGATCCAGTCCGATCTAGTCCGGTCCTGGACCAATGAACAGCCCTACCTAAGAACAACAAAGAAATTGTGCATAACTGAAGTAGACCGCTTTAACACAATGCTTACGGGCCTATGATAGCACTCATTGAACCATTTTATGGACCATCACCCTCAACATAGTAGTTGGAAGAATACAATCGAAGGTAAACTTATAGTTCATAGGCATTCAGGCCACCTATATTTGTTGCCTATGGTTACATGACTAGGAGGTAGTACCCTTTACCCTTTATAGAAAAGTAATGATGGTAGTTAAAGTGGCCATGGTGACCATAAATGATGATCAGATAAGCACTACCACCAAAAAGAAAGCTGTTATTCTAGAGGCTGAGCATGATGAAGATGATAATGAGGTTATAATTTGAGGCATTATAGTCGATGGATGTTCCACCATTGACTCAAAATATGAAGTTCTATTTGGCTCCGTCCATTCTCTTATAAGAAGGTAAATGTTATAATAAGGAACCTGGGCTACTTCTAGGCACCCGGTTGGGTAAGAAGTTGAGAATGCTCACTCCTCTTTCTAAAGTAAACCCTTTCGCTCAACTTTTTCGCTTAGGGTATAAGCCCTTTTAAGAGCTTCACCTAATATTTCATGTGGATAAACATAAAAAACATCTACATGATAAGGGGATCTATTCATTCAATATGCCACCTTCGGGTCTAACTCTTAATGCAGTATTCATAAATGAGGGAGAAGATGCACCCTAGTATGGTTCCCTGAACTAAATTATATCATGCATCTTAGGCAAGTTTTCATGAGATTTAAACTTTTTGATGATTGTGCTCCTCAGGAGGAGGTGTATTTCACTGAAACCACTTTGTCCAAGAAGCACTACGCTTATAAGGCCAGCTAAGAGCACTTCAGGTTGTTGTTTAGGGCAGATAAAAGGAACCATGTAGATCTAACATGGGCATTATCACTAACATATCAAGGTATCAATCACATAGAGTTGACTACCTATGCTAATGAGGAGAGGCGCTCCAAGATGATGTGGATTATTGACAGCTGGAGAAGTAGGGCAAGTTGACCACTAGAAAGATCGAGGGCCTTATTGTCAAGCCTAATAAGAGTTTAAGTATTAAGCTACAACCCTTTTCTTTGGGCCAGGAAGATTCTCTCCTTTTCTTAATTCAATATATGCTAAAGTTGATATATCCATTCAAAATTCAGTAAAATGAGTCTTTCTTAGTATGATTCTAAAGAATTTATTCCCCAAAATACTTAACAAATAAAGGAATGAAATCGTAATAAAACTGATGTCCCAAAGACATTATAAAATTGATATCCTTGAATAAACAAAAACAATAAATGTTAGCACTACCAAAGAACCAAAGGAGCTCAGATTGGGTTCATTCTGGACCCCTTTTTTATGAGGAAGAGTGACTTACTCACCTAATAAAAGAATTTAAAGATGTATTGCATGGTCCTGCAAAGATATGCTAAGAATAGACTGAGAAATCACTGAGCATAATTCATTAAACCTAGATGCGACGCTTGTCACGCAGAAACATCAGCAAATAAAACCCGCATGGGCCTTAAAAATAAAAGAAGAGGTACAAAATAATTAGATGCCAACCTCCTATGGGTATCCAAATATCTTTAATGGGTAGCCAACGTTGTTCTAGTACCTAAAAAAGAAGGACGGGTCTACATGTGTGAAGACTTCCGAGATTTACACAAAGGCAAGCCCCAAGGATGATTTCCTTTGCCACACATATACCTTTTAGTAGACAATATGCCAGGGCATCACCTATTATCATTCATGGGCGACTGTGCTAGATATGATCAAATTAATATGGCTAAAGAAAATCAAGAAAGACAACTTCCATCACACAATGAGGCACATTTGCCTACAATTTAACGCCTTTCAGCCCCAAAAAAAGGGGTCAACCTATTAAAGAACTAGATAAATGTTGTTGCAATGACATGATGCATAAGGAGGTGGACGTTTATGTAGGTCACATGATCGTGAAGTTAAAGGTTCAGGACATACATTTCCCTACTTTTAGAAAATTCTTCAAGGGAGTACAAAAATGTAGCATGCATTTAAACCCACAAAAATGCACTTTCGGGCTAGTTTCTAGAAAATTTTGTGGTATGTAGTTAGCTTAAAAGGAATCATGGTGGATCCATCGAAGATTAAGGTTGTCACCATAATGCTACATCCTAAGACAGAAAAGCAATTTCGAGGTTTCCATGGGTCTGTATAATTCATTTGGAGTTTTTATATTTAAAATAACTACGCCACAAGAACCAACCTATACGAAATTGAGGAAAATCTCATAGGTAGGATAGGATGAGCCTTGTCAAAATACTTTTGATGTAATGAAGGAATTTTCTAGTCGACCATTACAACCCAAGAGGAAGAAAGTCACAATCTTCTAGTTGCTGATATATTCTTAGTTGAAGACAAAACTTGCCAATGTAGTTCAACGAAGCATCTAACCACACGGGCTATGAGATTGATATCCTAATAGTATCACCATAAGAGTCACATATCTCAATCTCCACTATGTTAGATTTTGGGGTAACCATATTCGACTGAGTATGAAGCTTGTATCATACGAATGCAAGCTGTCTGAGATCTCCAAATTAAAACTCTAAACGTATATGGAGACACGAGATGGTAAAAAATGAACAGTCAAAATTTGGCACTTTAGTAACCTCACTTTGGAAAAATAACATCTCTTTTTGATGGACTAAGGTTCACTTACCTCCTAAGAGGGGAAAACCAATTTGCACATGTATTGGCAAAATTAGCATCCATGATTCTCATATCATATGAAGAATCTGTGATGATTATCATAATAGATAGAAGAGGTCAACTAGCCCATTGCCTATTAATAGTGAAGATGAAGAAATATCCCCATGGTATGCGAACATCTTAGATTACCACCAAAAAGGGAGTATCCTTCTGATTCCTAGAAACGAGCACAAAGAGTACTTCATCATTTATCCTCGCAATTGCTAAAGGATAGTTGGATACTTTATAAGAAGACTGCTTATGGCATAACTTACGATGTGTAAATGCCGTGGATGCAAAACTCCTTACAGAGGAAACGCATGTGGTGATTGCAGAACTCACATGAACGGATATCTCTTGTCTAAAAAGATACAAAGACAAGACTATTATTGGACAAAAATGGATAGGGACTACTTTTTCTTTGCTCTGAAATGTTAAAAATGCCAAAAATATTTCCTAATTCAATAGATGCCTCCATCACAAATATACACCCTTGCCTCATAATGCCTGTTCTCTGTTCTCTGTATGAAGAAGTGACATTACATGCCACCCTCACTTCTAATGAAGCCACATGCTTTATAACAACGAACATCATTTGTTGTTATGGAGTACCACATGAACTCATAAACGATCAAACGCCTCATTTTAAAGATGAGATCATGAAATTGCTTGAGCAGTATAATGGGCAACAACGACAGTCCACTATCTGCAGGCCACAAGCAAATGGAGCTATGGAAGTGGCCAATGAAAACATCAAGAACATCTTGAGCAAGATGACTAAAAACTACAAGGATTAGCCAAAATAAATTGTCATTCACTTTGTGGCCATATTAGGCAGCTATAAGATTGTCTATAGGAGCAACACCATTCTCTCTTATGCATTGAACAGAAGCAGTGCGCTCAATAGAAGCAAAAATTCTATCATTACAAGTTGCCCTTGAAGGATAAGTATCTCAAGTCAATTGGATGCAAGCCCAACATGAAGAATTAGTCGGCATTGATGAAAAGGGCTTCAAGCTTTACATCTCCTAGGAAAGTACCAAGATAGAATGGAAAGTCCTTTCAACACAAAAGTATGTCTCTAAAATATTATGGTTGGATACGCAGTAGTAAAAGTTATTTGGCTGCTAATTATGGACTCTTAAGGAATTTTTAGGCCTCATTAAACTAGTTCTTACTATATAACGGAGACTCTTTGAGGTGGGGCCTTGGATTTAATGGATATATGCAGAAGTGAATTTTCATGAATCACGTATTTAGACTAAATAAAAAAGGTTAACCTCTAAAAGAGTTAAAAGAAGGGAGCCATATGCAGATGGCATGAATCCAGCTACCTCTAATAAATACTTGCTAGTGGAACCCAGCTGCATGAATAGTAGTGGTGCTAGGGCCCAGTGAGACCATCAACTTGTCACTAAGGGTGCAACAGGACCAGCCACAACTGCTTTACAAAGAGTAAGAGCTAAAAAATAAAGAAAATAAATCAAAAGTTATACATGGAAAAGAAAATAAAATGTTAACTTTGACCCCATTTTGGGCTCACCCAATTCAACATCACAAATAAAAAGTCCAACGATCGCGATGAGCAAAAATTAAATGAAAGAAACATTTAACCCGAAGAATGTAGGGGAGGAAAAATAATATTATTTTTCATCAATTGCATTAAGTATCAGTTTACATGGAAATTTTTTTTTAAAAAAAATAATGCCCAAAATTGAGGGCCTTATTATGTCATTCAAGAATTAAAGGGAGGATCAATCTCCGTATCCCTTAGGGGTGGAATTAGAGGTCTCTTCATCATCTATCCTCCTTATACCCGTCACGACTATGGCCTACTACTGTCAGCACTTCTCTGTTTCTCTTTGCTCTCCTAACTGCATTGCAACTACCTAGAGTAGCACTGGCCTAGTGCAAGTAAGCTTCATACCCCTCTTCAGTGCCTAGCTTTCTAGGCATGGGTAGTTTAAAGGTTTGGCTCCACATTGCCTTCTAAGCTAGGAGGGCATGCAGAGAAAGGTAAGGGAGTACATGAGCAATGGTATAGAAATATGGTGCCTTTTGTCTTTGCCCAAATTGGTGAATAATTTAAAAAAGTGAATATGAAGATCACGTCTTGAAAATCAAGAAGGGGCAAATATTTGGCCACTTTACACGGAACCCTAAAAACCCTAATCTTCCACCAAGGGAAAGCCCAATAGATTCAAGAATTCTTTAAGAATTCACTCCATTTTGGCATCCCCATGGCACCTAGTAGGGGTCTTGTATTCGAACATGGATAAAAAAGGCTGCTGCAGTTTAGGTCTTCACTTTGATTGAAGGTACCACATGCTTTAGATGTTCCATGAGCCCTATCTGCAAAGTAAAAAATGCAAATGGCAGGGAATGGCATGAAAAAGAAAACAACAAAAAGAAATGAAGGAGTGAAGTAGCAAAAGCAAATAGGGGTGGCCCTTATAGAGGGTGCACTAATGATCATTTTTCATGTTATCTAAAACCAACATGGTTTTGGCCAACAGAATAGGAGTGAGAGACTTTTTGAAAAGTGATTGCCCTACGAAAGGTGTTAGGCATTCCATTCCCTAATTACGACAAAAAAGGTAGCGATGTGGCAAGTAGAAAATATATGCCTATTTGGCTTAAACCTTAAACTATTTTCCCCAGTGGCCAAGCATGAAATAGTTTGCCACCTAGGAAAGGTCGATGGTTTTACCATTAGACACTCAACCTATTTCTTCAAGCAACAACCTAAAGAGGGAGTATAAGTGCTTTACATGGGAGTCCTTCAGTGAAGGAACATTGGGTTGTCCTTTCCCTCTAGGGTATGCCAAAATGGCTTTAACTCCATGAAAAAGGGGCATATGTCCCCACTCGAGAAGTGGAATATATGAAGGTTGCTAAACTACTTGTATTATGCTACCCTTAACAATTTGTTTGCTATTTTCACTTTTTTTAAGGAGTGGAGAACATTCAACCCATAAGGTTCTAATATATCAATGTGAGCACTCGTTAGGTTGCAACCACAAAAGTAGAAAAGGCCATTAGAAAAAGGCATGGGGGTTGAAGAAGGAAGCCGATGAAAGCGGAGCTCTAAGAGCCTGGAAATGATGTAGAAAACACCCGAAATTGTTCGAAATTTAAAGATCATTCAACTAGGAACATTGTAAACCCCAACGACATAATCCCACTGCCGTTGAGGACCGGCGGCATGATTCAGGGCTAGCAGTTGCTGCTGGGCCCTAATTCATGCTGCTAAATCAATTGAACAGTGGCTGACAAGATCGCCTTTCCTTTTCCATCATAGGTATAATATTTCGGAATATTTTCTTCCTAAATTGGAATTGTCATCCAAATTTTATAATATATTTGCTCAAGTAATAAAGTTCTATCCCCTTTAACCTTTTTTAATTAAATTGTCATTTTCTTAGTTTTTAAGTTTCCCTCTTAAATAATCCATATTTGTTTCAAAAATTTCCCACAGCAAAAACTAGGAGAGAGGAAGGTTGAAAAATTTTCTATGAAATTTTCATAAATTGTTTCTTGGTTATTTCTGGTGTAATTTGTTTTAAAGAATTTTTGAACCGTCGTCTTGTCCATTAACCTCACAGCTAATGATAATGCTCTAATATCAAGCAAAATCCAACTACAAACACTTAAAGCACAAATGGTCAACTATCGTGCAGAACCTTTGGTGCAAAAACTTAAACCGCGAATGCTCCAATGTCGAACTCAATCATGACGATGTAGACAGAAAAAACAATGAAAAATATGAAAAAGAATCACAAAATGTGCCAATAAAAATAAAAATAAATGCATCGTCCAATGGTAAATGTTCAATTTCTTAAACAAAATATCTAAAGTAGGGCTTTCGTCAATCGATGTTAATCCTTGTCGTCATATCAAAAGGTTCTTCAACCATCTAGACCCTGGGTAGTATAAGAAGCTCGGAGGAGCTAAAACCTAACAGTAGGGGATCCCTCAAATGTTTGTGGGCTGAAACGCGAACGCAAGGGGTGATTATCCTTGATAAACACTATAGCTTGTCTATGAAGAGGGGCCTTCCTTGCTAGATATCCCCCAAAGGAAAACACTCGTGCCCTAAGGAAGAGGCGATGTCTGTGTCGAGCCCATGAAAGGAGCATGAATCTGTTGCCTCACTCCATGAAGAGTAGACACCACCCCAACGGATTAAGGCATCTTAGTGGAGATCCTCAGAGCCTTTATAAAAGGATTTGAGTTTAGCATCCGCATAAAATATAGAAGGTTGTGCTCCATGAGTAGGGGAATCCTCCCATCGCAAATGTCTTGAAAATACCCTGTACCATGTGCGTAATTTACAAAGAAACAAATTTAGAGAAGGAAAAACTAAGGTGTGCCAACCTTATCTCAAATGTGTCATCCAATTGATGATAGTTACACCACGGTTTGATCCGACAAATAATAGCCTTGAGTCTAGCCATTACCTAAAACATTACTATGCTCTCTTACACATTAGGCCTGAAAAAGAAGTACGGAATGATGAGCAAATAAAAAACTAAAAGGAAGAGCCACTATTAAGATAAAAAGTCTAAACTCAGCTAATTTGGGGGAATGTTCTGTAGTTTGGGGATAAGGACATCCCTAGCGTCCTCAATCATCTCAGATTGTGGTACTCCGAAGGCATCAACATACCCTACTTCAGCGTCCATTACAGGGATGTGCTTAGGCAATGTAAAATGCAAAGCAGCGCAAAGTGATATTAGCGAAGAAAAACAAGGCAAATGAAAATTAATAAGATGAGAGCTTACATTAGGAGCAAAAGTAGGCATCAGATGATCCCAAACGAAATATTATTGCCCTTCTCTAAATAATAGACACAATCTTCCCCTCCAAAGCACTTCATAATTCACTCTAAGGTAAAGGAGGATGTAACTATGGTCCATAGATAAGGAGGCTTTAGTCTCTTAAGCACTTTACAGGGATGTGCTTAGGGTAATATAAAATGTAAAGCAGCACGAAGTGATATTAGTGAAGAAAAACAAGGCAAATGAAAATTAATAAGATGAGAGCTTACATTAGGAGCAAAAGGAGGCATCAGATGATCCCGAACGAAATATTATTGCCCTTCTCTAAGTGATGGACACAATCCTCCCCTCCAAAGCACTTCATAATTCACTCTAAGGTAAAGGAGGATATAAATATGGTCCATGGATAAGGAGGTTTTAGTCTCTCAAGCACCACAGAGTTAGGGATAAGTTGATAGTTCATTCACTTTGCTTATTATGAAATGTACCCAAAGGCTCCCAATAAGAGCACTCTAACAATAGAGTGTCTGAGCCTTACCAATGGAAGTAGGGGTGCTTTTGACATCCAGCTAAGGATCTTAGGTTATCCGAAGCAAAATAGAAAGTAAGTACTTCCTAATTGTTAATGCAAAGACTTCCAAATAGATTAAGCAAAGAGAAACGTAATGACTTCCTCAATGTCGTGGCTATTCAAGGCATCCTTAAGCTATTAATGTCCTTCAAGATTGGAGTTATACTCTTGCAGCTGTCTAGGCCTACTGTACCATGAAAGTCACTTGTTTGTTACCTTTTGTATTAGAACTAATCGTAGGGAAATAATTTAGAAACCAAGGCTGAAAACAAAAAGCAAAGATTAGAATGGCCAATTTAAACTACAAAACACTTCAATGCATATGCAAAACAAATCTTAACTCAAGCACCCTCGAAAATCCCCTAAATGTCACTGTAGGGAGGTTCTTTTGATCCCGCCGACAAGCTGGCCTCATGCGCTTGAAGAGGGTGGGAAAAGCTATAGTTTCCCAATCCAATTGGCTACTACGACATGAACCTCTGATTTGGCCATCTATGGATGATAACACTACTTACCCTTGTCAATGAAGATATTATAATCGAGCAGATACGCCATGAAAGGTGAAATATTTGCTCGTGGGAGATACCATCCAAGGATCCCTCAAGAACCTCATTGATCATAGGGTCTAGATGGGGTTAGACGTGGGAGGCCACCCCTTGGCTGAAGACCTAAGGAAATCCATATGCCTTGGCCTCTCTAGTCTAAGTCTAAGTAACCCTTCTGTGGGTTCACCCCAAAAGGAACCCTAGCGAACATATAAAATTCCATAGTGCTGATCATCATCAACCAAAACCAAGACCTCTCAATCCAAAGCCTCAAGAAGTAATGGCCAGTCATCTTCCATGCCTAACATACTTCGATCAGGGGACTAAAGCAAACACATGTTACTAACGCCTTGACATTTCTATGGGGCCTCCTATGAAGTCGTTGAATGTACTTAAGGTTCCCATAGCACTTAACAAAGTCTTGGTGCTATAAAATTAATTTAGAAGTGAGATCATTAGGTCAACATTAAAGAAAATTCAAGAATTGTCATAAAAGGGAAGCATTAACAAAAGGACTTATCACTCCATTCTTAGTGATGCTAGAGATGTGGCGGTGCTTACCTTCCTAATGCAATAGTTCAAATGTGTCAAACCAGCCCGTATGGCCCTAGGACTAGAGCCCATAATTGTGGACAAGCAGCTGGTTGTGACCGTGACAATGAAAAGGGGAGGGTCTGTATACTCGCCATCATCTACATGTAATATATCAAAAATTAGTTTAAAAGTCAAATAGAAGGAGTTCAAAGCCTATGAGATGTGGAAAACACAAGGAAACACTTCAACGACATTTCTATAGGAATTCAACAAAATTAAAAAGTAAGACCTACATAAAAGGAACCAAGGAGTAAGGCATAAACCAAATTTTTTCCCTCCTGATAATTATCTACACTAGAAATGTAATAATGACACAAAAATGGAGGTTCACATGCAAACTAAGAAACCCACAGATTCTTTTAATTCAAAGTTTCTACTCAAATCAATCATTAATTAAGCAAATAATGTGGAAAAAAGGAGCTTCAGTGAACTTGGGGGGATGACAAGGGTGTTGTGGAGAGAAGAAGTCAAATAGGGGAGTAGAAATGAAGAAAGAAGAAGAAGACTAAATGCCTTATGGTTTTGATGGTTTAGCAGCAGGTGGGACTCCCTAAAGGCTACCGCAAAGTGCCAAATCATCTCATTGATATGTAGGGCCATGATGAATAATGTCGTCAAGTTTGTGGTGCCTCAACAGCCCCCTAGTCACATTGCTAGAACCTAATTTTTAAGAACGAGGGACAATTTACTTGGCTGGGCATGAGCAATGTCCGACTCATACAACCATAGGGCACCACCACGCAAAAATAAGCAGTCCTTAAATTTTAAGAAAAACTTTTTCGAAAGTATTTTAAAACCAATTAGAGAACATCAAGCATCAAATTTTTACAATTGTGGACCTCCAAGCCTCATATTTTTTTTTTAAAAAAATCTGATGGAGACTAGCAAGCCTTAAATTTCTATACGCGTAAGACCTTTAGGTCTCAAATTTTTTAAAAACTGATGGAGACTATCAATTCTCAATTTTTTTTTACAAGCGTGAGATCTTCAGGCCTCAAAATTTTCAAAATTGGTGAAGACCATCAAACCTCAAAATTTTAAAGCTATGAGACCTTCATGCCTGAAATTTTTCAAAACAGGTCAAAACCATCAATCCTCAGATTTTTATTGATGTGAGACCTTCAAGCCTCAAATTTTTCAAGGATAGTTAAGACGTTAAATTTTTAGGTGTGAGACTTTCAGCCAAGAATTTTCAACCAATAGCGACTATCCTACCACAGATGCTTACCAATGGGGATCATCAAGGTGCCATGTTTGGACACCAAAAGCGTCCTATTAAGTGCTCCTAATCGCTAGTCTTTACTCATAATTAGGACTAATTTTGGGTTGCATTTGATTTCTGTGATCTTATATGAAATAAAGATTTAATGAAATAATGGGCATAAGAGACCAGCAAGAAGAGATGATAAGTAAGAGAATAGAAATTGAGCCAAGTTAAGTCACCCGTTTATAAAAGCCGATTCAATTCAATGAGGAAAAAGAGCGAGTCCGTTTACTTGATCCGGTAGCACATGACCAAGAAAAAGGGTAAAAGAAAGAAAGTTAGTCATATGTTCCCTAGCGGCTCGGCCTAGCCCAACAGAAGAAGAAAGTATATAAAAGAAAAAGAAAGAAGGATGCAGCTTTTGGGCCTATGTTTCTCCTGAGTTTGGCCCAGTTTGGAGCCCATTTGCAAGCCATCGTGCGGCCCAATCTCAAGTTGCGATTGTAACATTAGTTTTAGAGTTTGAGAAATTATTGGAATTAGAGGAATTCTTTCAAGTTGAATTTAATTTCAAATTCTTGTTCCAGTTTCAATTTTCTAGTCTAATTTCAGTTTAATTTTTCTAGTTCTACTATTCTATTTTCAGTTCAAAGTTTTCTAGTTTTAGTTTCAATTCTAGTGCATTAGTTCCAATTTTAGTCTTCCTAAAAATTCTTTTTCATTCAAAGTTTCAATCTTTATTGCTCTTTTGAGTTGATGGTGGATATTAAAGTGTCATGTTGGTTACTCATTCAAGATTTAGAATATTCCTTATTAATTCTAAGTGATCAAGGTAATCTCTTTCTTTCCTCTTCAATTACTTTTACTTTTAGTTTCTTGGTCTACTTATGGATTAGATTTTTGTAAGTTTCTTTTGCTATTAGTTACTACTTTGCATTACTTTTGGTTGTTTGGCCTAGTTTGGTTCAGTTTAGTAGTATAATTGTAGTAACTATTTTATCTCATCTTTGTGGATGACCCGTAGAGTGCTACAACTATAGCTGTACACTTGTGGCTTATTTTTACAGTTCTGAGATACAGCAAGGTTTTGGCCCCGTTGTCGGGGATGGGGTCAAAATTGAATACTAATTTTAATTGTTGATTGCATACTTTATTTGCTTTAAGTAGTTTCGTTTATTTGCTTTAAGTAGTTTAATTGGTATCAGAAGATTATTAGCAGGGACAGAACTAGCATTGACAAAAAACAAATCAATGTATGCTTTTTGGGATTTTTAGTTTTTGTTTGAATTTTTTCTGGGCTAATGTAGTGCTGGCTTTGTTGTTCCGATATTTTTAGTGGATTCTTAGGGATATTTAGAGTCTAGATGAATCTTTTTTGTTGAATTTTTGGGCATTTGTGGAATTTTCAGTAATTTCTAAGCGAAATTATTTTGTTCTGATTTTTCTGCACTGTTTTGGAGCGGAAAAAAATTGAGAAAAAATTTATTCATGTTCCCTATATATGCACTGAATTTTGTGTGTATATTGTTCTAATTTTGGAGTTTGATTTTCTGTTTTAGTTTTAGCTTTTGCTTATTTAGGTTTTAGTTTATTTTCTATTTGTTTTAGTTAAGGTGGTGTTTTCTATTTTTGTTTTTGTTTAGCTTATTCTCTATTTTTTGTTTTGTGTGTCAAAAGAAAAAAACAAATATCAAGAAAAGAAAATGATGATTGTGCTTTGTGCTTGTGCTTCTTTTCAGTTTTTTGTGTTAGGTTACTTCTTGTTTTTTAATCCTTTTGGCCTTTCTTTTCTTTTGGTAATATACTTTTATTTTTGTTAGTTTATTTTGTTTTTTTAATCTAATTATTTAAGTATCTTGCTTCTATTTTAGGAATTAGTTTTGAATTAGTGTGTTAGAGTCATTGACCGCTCCTTAAAAACACCTAAAAAATTGAAGTAAAATTGAAAATCTAAAAAATTGAAAATTCTTAAAATTGCAAAAAAGAGTTTCAAGAATGCCAGTTTTTAATTTCCAACAATTTGGGCATGAACTTCTTAGAGTTATCTATCGAGAATCAATGATTATCGTGCTCAGCTGAACTAAATTTTCAAAAATAAAAAATTTAGGAGGTCATTGCTGTGGATCGAAATACTGAATTCCGAGGTCATGTTGAGTCTATATACCCTATAGGTTTATTAAGATTATTGTCGAGAACTCAAGATAAAGCTTGAGATTTTTTTGAAATGTTAGCTTGGGGCACTCAAAAGTTTGAACAAGCTAGAGGGACCTTCAGATACCCTACTAATAGCGAGTATATTTTTTCTGCCTCACCACTAGAATCACTTTATAGATTCATACTACCACCAATATTACTCTTGCATGCCCACTATTTTGTGTGATTATTGTGATTCTTTTGATCATAGTGCTTATAATTGTCCTCATTGTGATTATGTGGATATTACATGTGCATGTGTTGGAATGGCAATAAATGAAATTACTGATAAAATGGTAGAGACTATGAAAGAAAGAATTGCTGAATATCCTCATTATTTCAATAAGAATAGGGACAATTATAATGAGTCTGACCCCAGTTTAGAATCTCCTAAACATGATGTTAGTCTTTTTTATAACTTTAGCCCTCTTATCTTGCTAGGCCCATGTTACATGATGATATTTCTTTTCCTAGCATAGAATAAGAGAGTGACCACTCTGTGTCTTTATCCCTAACCTTGAACGAGAATTTAGCTCACCTAGAGATGCCACTGAGGATATCCTAATTTCTGTCGACCCATCTGCCCCTTTTAATGACTCTTTTAAGTTTGAGAAGGGTGAGAATGCTAGTGAGTTAGATCTAAAAATCACAACTGAAGATGAGCATCATGATATAGATGAGTAAGAAGACATTTGTTTACAAGAGTCATGTAAAGGGGTGGTTGAGCCCACTAATTTAGAATTTGATGATCATATTCTTTGTGTGGAATATGAATCTTTTTCGTATGGGCTAGATGAAAATGAAGGTCTGGATGTGGGTTTTTGTCTTCAATATGAACCTTTGTATTTAGACCCCATCATTAGTGCCCTTATCCTCAAGAAATCCAAGTCTGAAGAGTCTAAGAACTTTGTGCCTATGACTGTTAATTTTGACTAGGCTCTTGAGCATATTGAAATTAAAGGACTTATGGACTTTGGTCACACTATTTTTCATAGATGGTTCATTCATGGCGATCAAAGTTCTAGGCTGATGACCCACTTGTTAGCTAAGTTTGAATATATCTCTTTATTTGACATCTAGGACCAGCAATTTGATAAGTCGAACTGGGCCCTCAATTGTACTGTGTTGAACTTATGAATATACTCTATTTCGCGCCAACTCTCTTATTTTTACTGTATTTATCTTGTTGAGAGTTCTTGTTTATTTGGTAAGCTGTTAGGATCACTAATGGGTTTTGATTTGAGTAGTAATCTCCAACTCTCTTATGAATATACTCCATAAGCCTCTATCTAAACGAATTTTAGTAGGCTTTAGTTGTAATTCTACACTTGATATGGTAATATTATTCTATCCTTTGTATATTGCGTACATTGTGGCTTTTATTTTATTATTTTTTTAGATGCTCATTTTCACACAATGCGGACAATGTGTGACCTTGGTGTGGAGAAGGGGAAGATATCCTTAAAATTTTTGAAAAAGAAAAAACAAAATGAGAAAAATTTTTGAAAAACCAAAAAGATTTTATATTTTTGTCTGATTTTTAGGGAATTATACAATCTTGAGTAATTATGACCCCTTGTGACCTATTATTGGTATGTGTATAAGTGTAATGTGCATGATAGACCTTACATCAAAGTGTGTCACTCTATATCCCAATTCTAACTCGGTCATTGCAAGATAATGTGGAGTCCAATCCTTATTTATTTATCGCCATTATCTTAGGATTTTAAGCGTTCATGGTTGAATTCTCTTACTTGTCTTTTTATGTATTAAAAAAAAAAGGAGTTGAAAAAAAATTAAAAGAAAAAAAGGCCAAAGAGTCGGGAATGACAAGTACCCTTTGAAGCATGCATTAGTGGGTGCTATCTTTTGAGGTAATATTGCTATTGGGAAAGCTTGCTTCCCAAGTCGATGAGTCAATAAAATAGTCACGTGGGATTGAGTCGAACCGTTGTGAGCTTAAATCCTAGGGTAATGGTACGCTTACACACTACGCATTAGGATGGACTCATCACTTTGATGGTGTATGGGGCAAAAAATTAGTGCATAGTTGCCATGCTTGGAGGCTAAGAGTCTTGATATGTACATTATGCTCGTGTATAATCATATATTTGGGTTGTGGGAGTGGTTTGTTGGTTAAGTCCATATAGTTTTGCCTTACATAGATTTGATTATATTTGAAAATTTTAAAAATATTTTCCATTTTCTTTCTAGTTTTGTTTTCTTATTCAAAGATTTTGTAGGTATATTTCCTGTAAACCCTCACGAGCCAACACTCGTCCACTAGGGGAAACCTGGGGTTTAAAGGGCTTGTTGTATGCGCCAAGTGCAATGGTGATTCCTCATGTGAAAGTGAGATAGGTGTCTTAGGTTAGGTCTTTCTTTTCTCTTATTTGACTCAAGGCCAAGTAAAATATTGGTGTGGAGGTATTTGTTTGGGCACCAAAAGTGTCTTATTAAGCACTCCTAATTACAAGTTTTTACTTGTAATTAGGATTATTTTTGGGTTTTGTTTGATTTTTGTGACGGTATAGGAAATAAAGATTTAATGAAATAATTCGCGTAAAAGACACGCAAGAAGAGATGGAAACCAAGAGAACACAAACCGAGCCAAGCTAAGTCACCCTTTCATAAGACCGATTCAATTCAAGGAGGAAAAGAAGCGACTCCATTTACTTCATGCAGTAGCCCACGAGCAAGAAAAAGGGAAAAGAAAGAAAGCTAGCTAAATGTTACCTAGCGGCCTGGCCCAACCCAGTAGAAGAAGAAAGGAAATAAAAGAAAAAGGAAGAAGGAAGTAGCTTTTAGGTATATGTTTCTCATTTGTTTGACCCAGGTTAGAGCCCATTAGCAAGCTAGCGCAGGGCCAATCTTTAAAAAAACAACCCAGTGCTCTCCCGTCTTGCTCCATGCACAACCTACTCCTTTCTCTTCCAAGCGAACCAATAGCAAAGCCTAGTAGCAAGCTCCGTGTGTCCTTATCAGCAGGTCTGAACGCATGAGCCGCAGCCCACCTAACCGCCCAATGCGATTCAAGCAGTCCAACAGAACAAGCAAGGTGGCTAAATATATGCAAACATGTGATATTTTCCAAAATTTTTAAGTTAGTGGAAATTGGATGGAATTAGGAATGTGGAAAATAATTGGTTGGAAATTAGAATTCTAGTATAATGTAACCCTCCCAAATTAAGTATGTTTCACGATTTGCATTATCCTTAATAATCCTTAAATTCAGACTAACAAACTCGATGATAGGGGCGTTACTGCC
>JAKOGI010003281.1:0-59758 GCA_029747015.1 Carnegiea gigantea | reverse complement strand
GTCCTTAGTGAGAAAGGCTTCGGCCTAAACTTACTAAGATATGACTGTGATTCCATGATTTGTTTTGTGGGAAGTCCGTGTGCTTTAGAATGTAGGTGCCTATTTACTACCATATGAATGAATTGCGGCTAGTCCACCATTGGTTGGTATCTTATAGCTGGGCTAACAGGATGTGTTTGTCACCCTTATGTTGTGATGGCTCTTTATGTGAGCCATGAGTTGATTTCCCTTAAACTAAAAAGTTTTGCATTCAGATACGAATATGCGATATGTTATAAAAATGGTAGTGGGCTTGGATTTGAACTTTGGATATGTTATGAAATTGGTTTTGGCTTGGATTTTGACTTTGGATATGATATGAAATTAGTTTTGGCTTGGACTTGGATTTGGACTTTGGATATGTTATAAAATTAGTTTCGGCATGGATTTGAATTTTGGATTTAAAGGATCGTTCAGGATATTCATGAAATAGTGATTGATTTTGAAGCATATATGTAATTGATAAATATGTTTAAAGAAATATATTACGTGCGGATAGCAAGTATGTGAACTTTTGAAAGAGACATGCTTTATGTGTGCGTCAAGTACGGTTATGGGTGGGCCATTGGCTGGATTTTGCAGGCTTTGCTTTTTTTGGGCTTATGTGAGGATTAGAAACCCAAAAGGTATGGTTGGCATGGGACATCCATGGTTAGTTAACTGATTAAACTAACAATAGAGTTTGTTTAGGGATTTAAGTGAAAATGAGGGTCCTTAAATTGTATCTTGTATGGGACAAATACAATTAAGTTATTCTAATTGCCCACCCCTTGAGATACATATGCATGTGTGTGTTTTGTGAAGTTCGGGAGAATGTTAGATATAAATGATATGAGCTTATTTCAATTTAAGAAGCATGTTCTCTTATTGCCTTATAGATGTTATACTATATGATATGTTCTGTTTATATGTCATAAGATATGTATATTGTGTGATTATGTGTTGTGTTAACCGGTTAATGTGCAAAGTGTAACAATAGAGAAGGTAAAGGTTATTCGTTAGACTCGCGGAGCTCATGACCTCACCATTTTTTGGGTTTTGGAAGCAAAAAGGGATTGTAAGGGCATTAAGAAAGTTAGCTAGCTGTGAAACACTTTTGAAGAACCTAGTTGGAAATGCAAACCTTGATATGTGTTTATGTTACGAGTTATGTTTAGTAAATACAAGTATAGATGTATTTCTGGGATTGCACATGTGTAACAACATTATAGATATGGTTTAAGTATGTATGTAAATGCATATTTTGGATTTACCCTCCTGAACTTTAATTAGATTTCAATAAGAGCTTCAACTGCTATCGCCTATTAACAGGTTAATTATGGTTAAGAGTTTCAACTAACATTGTGGTGTTTCTAGTGGCACATCCACAACGGAGGCGCATGTGATATCAGAGCAATAATCCTGTGACCTCTGACCTATGGGGCTTGTGTGCGCATGTGACTGACTATATGTTTAATATTGTGCATATATGTGATTATGTGAGTTATGTGTGTTTTGCGTGATCTTAATTTCCAGTATGGCTATATTTCACCTGGAACTTGAGATTAGAAAATTAGCGAAGGAAAGTTTCGAGGACGAAACTTATTTTAAGGGAGGAAGGATGTAACACCCCAAAGTTTCAGTTGCGAATTTTTATCTATATGCCATTGTATGATTTATGCGCGTATTTTGCATATTTTATTTTGGCCATGTATGTGTGCTTAAATTAGTGTATTATTATTATATTTTTGGGAGCAATTAGAAAGTATTACTTCCTTAGTAGTATTTGTGCCTAAATAAATGCAAACAAAAAGAAGGATATGGAGATAGGAAAAGGGATTATTTGTGCCAAACCAAAAAAAAAAGAAAAGAAAATGGGGGAGATTTTTTGGTTTATATCACATAAAAGGGGGGGGGGGACGGCTGCTCTAGTTTTCCTCCCCTAAAAATAATGCATGCACAGATAGAGAAGGAGGAGAATAGAAGGAGAAGAAGAGGAGAAGAAGAAGAAGGAGAGGAAGATTAAGATTTTGGATAACAAATTAAGGTGAGTAATTCTTACTTTCTTCAACCTAAAATTGATTGGGGAAAGATGAAATTGATAGTTTATGCTTGAAATTAAGGATTCAATTAAAGGTTAAAGTTATGAATTTCATATTTTTAATGTTTGGTAGCTTGGAAACTAATTTCAATTGGGAGAAACCCACCTCTAAAAGTTTCACATTTATTCGTGATTCTTGGGTCATCTGGATGTTGAAGATTGATAGCTATGCTATGAATTTATTTATATATATGCTGAACTGTGGATATTTAGTTCGATTGCTTGTATTGGAAAAACAAAATGGTAGAAAATAAGATTAATTTTTGGATTTTTTTCAGAATATATGTACTGCTTGAATTTTTGTGAATTATCGATTGTGTGAAAAATTATGAAATGTTTACTGTAGAATGTTGGTGATGTTTGGAAATGTTTTGTAAATTTTCATCAATTTTAGATGTGCATTTTAGGAGTTACAAATGTTTCATTGAAACTACCCTATTTTGGTGTAGAGTTTCGGTTACTGTCTTAATTGTTTTTGAAGGATTTGCTTGGAGAAAATTATAAAAATATTACTGTAGATTCCTGATGGTATTGCGTGATTACCTGCATATTTTTGCTGACTTTGGTTGTGTCTACTATAAGTTATGAATTTTTGAGCTTAATTTTCAGATTTAATGATATTTTCAACTTATTGTTTAAATTTTTAGGAATTCCTGGCCTGGAAAAAATCTTAAAATTTTATTTTAAATCTATGTATTATTTGTCAGTTTTCTACAAAATTTCGTGAAGATTGGATACGCATTCTTTGAGTTATGAATTTTTGAGTCAAATTATCTTATTTAGTATAATTATAGATTATTTGTATGTTTAATCCGTAAATTAGATATGGAAAGGCCATGGTTGAGCTTCCTAAATATTCTGATTGTTTGTAAAGTATATGAAGTTTGTGAAAACCATTTGAAATTGGATTATGTCTTGGTTAGATTTTGGTATAAGACATGAATAAAAGTTTCTTTGAAGATAATAAGCTATGGTAATATGAGTATGACATAACTAAATTGTATGTTTTTTTTTCGGCGTTAAAATAGTAATGTATTCTCATGGTTTATTGGAAACATATGAAAATTATTTTGGGTGGAATTATGCCTTGTTTGGATTGTGTTTTTGTTAAAATTGTGAAATTGAGTTTCTTCGAAAAATAAAAATGTAATTATGTATTCTTATGGTTTATTGGAAACGTTCTAGAGCTTTGGTCATAGTAGTGACTGGAGTTATGCTCAGGTCGCCTAATGGGGGAGATTCTAACTAATCCCCTGGGATATGAGTGCCAACCTTTTGTGTTATTTGAGTCACGTGGATCCCTAGTGAGAAAGGTTTTGGCCTAAACTTACTAGGATATGAATGTGATTCTATGATTTGTTTTATGGGCGGTTCACGTCCTTTAGATCATGGGTGCCTGTTTGGTACCATATAATTGAGTTGCGGCTAGCCCACCATTGGTTGGTATCCTACGACTGAACTGTAGCTGGGCCAGCAAGATGTGTTTGTCATCCTTATGTTGTGACGGTTCTTCGTGTGAGTCATGAGTTGATTTCCCCTAAACTAAAAAGTTTTACATTCAGATAAGAATATGTGATATGTTATAAAAATGATAATGGGCTTGGATTTGAACTTTGGATATGTTATGAAATTAGTTTTGACTTGGATTTGGACTTTGGATATGATATGAAATTGGTTTTGGCTTGGACTTGGATTTGGACTTTGGATATGTTATGAAGTTAGTCTCAGCATGGATTTGGATTTTGGAATTGAAGGATCATTCAGGATATTTATGAAATAGTGATTGCTTTTGAAGCATATGTGTGATTGATAAATACATTTAAAGAAATATATTATGTGAGGACAATAAGTATGTGGACTTTTGAAAGAGATATGCATTATATGTACATCAAGCATGGTTATGGGCAGGCCATTAGCTGGATTTTACAGGCTTTGCTTTTTTTGGGCTTTAGTGATGATTAGAAGCCCAAAAGGTATGGTTGGTATAGGACATCCATGGTTGGTTTAGCAAATAGACTAACAGCAAAGTTTGTTTAGGGACTTAAGTGAAAACGAGATTCCTTGAATTGTATCTGGTACGGGATAGGTATGGCTAAGTTATTCTAATTTCCCACTCCAGGACATACGCATGCATGTGTGTGTTTTATAAAGTTCAGAAGCATGTTAGATATGAATGATATGAGCCTATTTCGACTTACAAAGCATACGAATGTTCTCTTATTGCCTTCTATATGTTATACTATATGATATGTTCTGTTTATATGTCATAAGATATGTGTATTACGTGATTATGTGTTGTGTTAAGCAGTTAATGTGCAAAGTGTAACAATGGGAAAGGTAAGGGCTATTCGTTGGGCTTGAGAAGCTTATGATCTCACTATTTTTCGGGTTTTAGAAGCAAAAAGAGATTGTAAGAGCATTAAGAAAGTTAGCCAGCTGTGAAACACTTTTGAAGAACCTAATTAGAAATGCAGACCCCGATATGTGTTTATGTTATGACTTATGTTTAGTAAATATAAGTATGGATGTATTTCTGGGATTTCACATGTGTGAGAACATTATGGATATGGTCTAAGCATGTATGTAAATGCATATTTTAGATTTACTCTCTCGAACTTTAGTTAGATTTTAATAAAAGCTTCTGCTGCTATCTCCTATTAACAGGTTAATTATGGTTAAGAATTTCAACTAGCCTTGTGGGTGTTTCTAAAGGGACATTCACGACTGAGATGTGTCCAACCCCTTTCGGGCAGGGCATTATAGAAGTTTTATCAGAGCAATAATCCTGCGACCTTTAACCTGCAAGGCTTGTGCGTTCATGTGACCGACTATATGTTTAACATTGTGCATGTATGTGATTTTGTGCGTTACGTGTGCTTTGCGGGATCTTAATTTCCAATGTGGCTTTATTGGGCCTGGAACTTGAGATTAGAAATTTGGCATTAGAAAGTTTTGAGGACGAAATGTATTTTAAGGGGAGAAGGATGTAACAACCCAAAGTTTCAGTTGCGAATTTTGATCCATATGGCATTGTGTGATTTATGCGCGTATTTTACGTATTTTATTTTGGGCATATATGTGTGCTTAAATTAGTGTATTATTATCATGTTTTGGGGAGTAATTGGAAAGTATTCCTTATTTAGTAGTATTTATGCCCAAAAACAAATAAGAACAAAACGAAGGATAGGGAGATAGGAAAAGGGGTTATTTGTGCCAAAGGAAAAAAAAAAAAAACAGAGAAAAAAAAGAGGGGATTTTTTTGTTTATGTCATACAAAAAGGAGGCCTGGCTGCTTTGGTTTTCCTCCCCCAAAAATAACGCACGCACAAAGAGAGAAGGAGGAGAAGATAAGGAAAAGAAGAAGACGAGAACAAGAAGAATAAGAAGAAGATGAAGATGATGATGATGATGATTAGGGTTTTAGATAGCAAATTAATACGAGTAGTTCTCACTTTCATCAAACTAGAATTAATTAGGGGAAGATGAATTTGATAGTCTATGCTTGAAATTGAGGATTCAATTAAAGGTTAAATTTATGAATTTCATATTTTTAGGGTTTGGTAGCTTGGAAAATAATTTTAATTGGTAGAAACCTACACCTAAAAGTTTCATGTTTATTTGTGGTTTTTGTGTTATGTGGATGTTGAAGATTGATCGCTATGCTGTGAATTTATTTATATATATACTGAACTATGGATATTTGGTTTGATTGCTTGTATTGGAAGAACCAAATTGCAGAAAACAAGACTAATTTTTGAATTTTTACAAAATTTGTGTACTGTTTGAATTTTTATGAATTATTGGCCATGTGAAAAATTATGAAATTTTTACTGTACAATATTGGTGATGTTTGGAAATGTTTTGTAAATTTTCATAAATTTTCATAAATTTTGGATGTGTATTTTAGGAGTTACAAAATTTTTGATTGAAACTGTCTTATTTTGGTGCATAGTTTCGGTTACTGTTTTAATTATTTTTGAAGGATTTGCTTGGAGAAAAACTATAAAAATATTATTGTAGATTTCTCATGATATTGGGTAATTGCTTATAAATTTTTGCGGATTTTGGTTGTGTATGCTATAAGTTATGAATTTTTGAGCTTAATTCTTAGATTTTTTTTTGATATTTTCGGTTTACTGTTTGAATTTCTGGGAATTACTGGCCTGGAGAAAAATCTTGAAATTTTATTTTGGAATCTATATATTATTTGTCAATTTTCTACAAAATTTCGTGAAGATTGGACGCGTATTATCTGAGTTATGAATTTTTGAGCCAAGTTATCTTGTTTACTATAATTATGTATTGTTTGTTTGTTTAATCCGTAAATTAGATATGGAAATGCCATTGTTGAACTTCCTAAATATTCCGATTGTGTAGTAAAGTATATGAAATTTATAAAAACTATTTGGAGTTGGATTATGTCTTGGTTATATTTTGGTATAGGATATGAGTAAAAGTTTATTTGCAGATAATAAGTTATGGTAATATTAGTATGACATAACTAAATTGTACTTTTTGTTGGGCTTTAAAACAGTCATGTATTCTCATGGTTTATTGGTGAAAATTATTTTGGGTGGAATAATGCCTTGTTTCGATTACACTTTTGTTAAAATTGTGAAATTGAGTTTCTTTGAAAAATAATAATTATGTGAGCTATATGATTCCATTAGGTTAGGTTTTTGTAGAAAAAGGTTCATGTCTTGTCTGAGATATTACATGACGTTCTAGAGCTATTATCATAGTAGGGACTGTCATTATATTTAGGTCGCCTAGTGAGATAGGTTCTAACCAATCCCCTGAAATATGAATGTTAGCCTTATATGTTATGTGAGTCATGTGGATCCCTAGTGAGAAAGGTTTCGGCCTAAAGATACTAGCATATGAATGTGATTCCATGATTTGTGTTGTGCGCAGCTTCAGTGCTTTAGAGCGTTGTTGCCTGATTGGTACCATGTGAATGAGTTGCGGCTGGTCCACCATTAGTTGGTATCCTATGAATGAGTCGTAGCTGGGCCAGCAGGATGTATTTGGCACCCTTATGTTGTGATGGTCCTTTATGTGAGTCATGAGTTGATTTCCCCTAAACTAAAAAATTTTGCATTCAAATAAGAATATGTGATATGTTATGAAAATGGTAATGGGCTTGGATTTGAACTTTAGATATGTTATGAAATTGGTTTTGACTGGGATTTGGACTTCGGATATAATGTGAAATTGGTTTTGGCTTGGACTTGGATTTGGACTTTAGATATGTTATGAAATTAGTTTCAACATGAATTTGGATTTTGGATTTGAAGGATCATTCAAGATATTCATGAAATATTGATTGATTTTGAAGCATATGTGTGATTGATAAATGTGTTTAAAGAAATATATTATGTGTGGATAGCAAGTGTGTGGACTTTTGAAAGGGATATGCTTTATGTGTGTGTCAAGTATGGTTATGGGTGGGTGATTAGCTTGATTTTGTAGGCTTTGCTTTTCTTTCGGCTTTAGTGAGGATTAGAAGACCAAAAGGTATGGTTGGTAGGGGACATCTATGGTTAGTTTAGTGAATAGACTAATAGTAGAGTTTGTTTAGGAACTTAAGTGAAAACGAGGGTTCTTGAAGTGTACCCAGTATGGGACAAGTACGACTAAGTTATTCTAATTGCCCAACCCATGTCGTACATATGTATGTGTGTGTTTTGTGAAATTCGGAAGCATGTTAGATATGAATGATATGAGCTTATTTCGATTTACAAAGCATATGCATGTTCTCGTATTGCCTTCTATATGTGATCATACTATTGCAAGCGCACAGTTAGTCGTAGTATAGATAAAAGATATCGTTCCTCAAGGACTAATTGTAACTTACTAAGTAAAATTCTGATTCAAGTAGATTCGATTTAACAATATCAAATAAACTTATCTAAATCAATAAGGGAAAAACATCTAGGAATTCTTGTTGTTTTGAAAGAAAATTGGATCAAAAATAATGAACATGTGCTTTCTTCTAATTGGTTAAATTTGAAGAATTGTAATCTCTTCAAAAACTCAGTCTACTCTTTCGAAATCAACTAAATTTTCCTAAACTAAGCAAAAGTCATCCTTTCAAACTAATTTGCCTTAATTCAAGTTCAATGTCTTCGATTACTTACTAGCCCTCCTAACATACAAATCTCTATTTCGAGACGAAGTTACGTTAGGTCTAATCAAGCAGTCTAACAACCAATCTAATCTTTCATTTTTTCACTCGATTATTTCAAGAGTACAAGGAAATTTTGGCCAAAAATCAACTCACAACAATCCAAGCACTTGACAAAATGAAATCAAAATAATCATGAAAATAAGCACAATTGTATAGATTAAAACATGATCTAATAACACTTTCACAAACTACTAAATCCCTAGACTAAAAAAACTACTCAGACATGGTAAAATATTAACAAACTAACCAACGATTGGTGAAACCTGAGCGAGAAGGGATTGACTGACATGGCATTCAACCAAGGGCTTCGGAGCTACCTCAAGAGCAAACTCTCACACTTAAGACTCACACCAATACAATAACCAAACTAAAAACTACAAAATTTGAGAAAGAAAACTAAAGCACTAATCTACATTACTCTATACTTTTGCTTGGAATGGTCTTGGATGCTCTCCACTACTTGTAGAACGTCGCTTTTCATAGAGAGGCACGATCAATCGTAGCCATACAGCCTAGGGAAAACAAAGAGGTAGTAGTTACATGCTCACCACGATCTATGGGATACACCACGGTCTGATCGTGGTTTGGACTGGAACCGGATTTTTGCTCATTCTTTGTCCTACGGGGTGGCATAACATGGATAACCGTGGGGAGGTCAAAATACAGCCATTGAAGGAAAAATGCTGAGTAAGGTTAAACATCCTATAAAACATATAAAACAACTATACCCAAGCATAAATCGAGAATATGAGAGTAAATAATAACTTAAAGCACAACATTCTCCTAAAAATGATACAAAATAGTCCTAAAATGATGTACATATTAAGCACTTATCAAACTCCCCATGCTTAAACTGTTACTTGTTTTCAAGCATTGCAAAGACCGAAAGTATGCAGAGTGTTTTTAGGATAGATATAGGTAACATTCAAATGGCAAAGCTAATCTAGAGATAGACCAAAAAGATATAAAAAATCATTAACAAACAGAATAGGAAATAAAATTTTCGAAAACGTTTAATAGACCAGAATGTTAAACTCCAATGCAATCTCCCCCAAATTGTCAAATATAATCATTCAACATATGGAACAAGTGAAACTAGTAAGGTCGGTAGAACCTCACTATAGTTATGTGGCACTCAGCACTCATGTATTTGAAATGTATATATTTATGATGGTTCTCTCAAATCTCAACCTCAGATGCAGATCTACCATAAGCTCAACAAGATTCTCAAATTCTCCATCACTAAAAAATGCAAACACATTAGACAATCATGAGGACTTTAATAGGGTTGTAACGAGGTTATGGGTAAAGATAAGAGGGGAACAAATAATTTTGGAAATGAGGAGCTAAAAGCCAAAGACTAAGAGCTAAACAATTCTAGTGCATCAAACAACATCCTTCTTAAACCTCATTGTTGAATGTGAAATTTTAATAATTAAGATCAAGCAAGATTAATAATCCTTAAATTTGAAATAGACCCATAAAAAAAAAAATGGGTACCACGATTAGATACAAGCTAAGGGAACTAAAAAAATATCTACACGCGTTGACTTTCGGCCCCAATCAATGTCAGCCCATATATATATATATATATATATATATATATATATATATATATATATATATATATATTTAAAAAAAAGGGAAGTTTAATCAATGAATTGGGCCGTGGATATGTGCTAAGCCAAAACCCATAGATAGCTTTGCCTGAAACTTCATAAGATGAATTTGGTCAATGTGCTTTAGTGGAGGCCATTCCATGAAGATAAATGTCAAGATTATAACTTCCCACATTCACCACCTTCTTGATTTCATTGCAAGTGGGACAAAATTAGCTAACTGCTTGAGGTATTATAAAAGCAAGTGGGTTGGCCACAGTGGAGGGGTTAAAAAACGAAAAAGGAGATATCTCTGAGAGATACAACAAAAAGGACGGTGAAAATAGAGACCAAAAAGAAAAGCACGGACGAAAAGAAAAACAGAGCGTAAAGGAAGCAGGAAAAATCAGAGGCAAAGACCGAAGCTCCAACTTGTGAAGAAGAGGTGAAGATACTCAAAGCAAGCACTCATCTCTTTTTCTTTTGCACACTAAAGGTTCGAAGGTAAGCATACGACGGAGCCAAACTGATCCTTCTCTTTGCTCATTGCCGTATTTGGATTATTCATACCCAATGGCCAACCACAAGCGAACAACAATGCACCAAGTAACTATGAAGGATGAAGCAGGTCATAACACGACAATTCGAGTCTCATCCAATTCAGTCCTAAACTCGGGTCCTGCCGGACCCACAAGCCAGACTCGGATCCTATTGGATCCTTGGTCCTGCCGGGCCACAAAATGAATGGATCCTACCATATCCCGGTTGCTATTGGAACCATAAAGTGCTTCTTGCCTGTCGGACCTTTAAACATGGAACGAACAGGGTACAGATCATATGTACTATGGGCAGCATGGTTTGACAACCCGTAAAACTCCATGAATGAGTTAGCAAATAGGAATAGAGCCTAAAAAAGAAAAAAAAAGCTAGATAAAACAATGAAAATGAGATTAGGAAGTGTGTCGTCTACAAACAAGTCCCCTGACACACCTCTCTCTTTCGATGACCTGATGCTTTGTTTTGGGCACTAGTCGTGACAAATAGGTGTTCTTTTGCAGTGGCTTTGAGGAGCTAGACAATTGTTTTTCCTAAAACTACCCTCCCTCTAACGCTATTAGAACTACGGTGACTTGATTCCATTAAGGATACATAGAAAGCTCGATATAAAATTTTTAGAGTTCAGTCTAAGCCGAAATCTTCAAATGGACTCAACCCGATACCCCTCTCTTTCACAAAGGACCAAAATTACAATCCTGTAACTCTTTGTTGCACGTTATGTAACCAAAGCAAATAAAAAATCAAGCTTCGCAAAACGTCGAATCTTTTTTAAGTGATAGGTTTGGCAGAATGGACCAAAGTCGAGCCAAATATACAACCAAGCCTACTAAATTCTCCCCTTTCCAAAACATAAGTCTAAATAAAATTCGAACCAAGAACTACGTCGATTTGATCCCACTAAGGGTACGTAGGAAACCCATAAATAAATTTTGGGTGCAATTATAAGTTGAACAAAATTAATGGACCGACCACATTAAAGGTTAAAGTCGGCAAATAATAAAAAAAATGAATGTAACTTAGCCATTTTTTTTAAAAGTCTAAGTACCAAAATTAAATCAAAAAGTATCCTAACATAAATAACTTAACCAAGATAAAAAGATAAATTAAGTCAAATAAAATTAAAGAACTACGACTGGTTTGATCCTCTATAAAAGAGGTACGTAGGCAGCTCATGATAAAAAATGAGTGCAACCCAAATTTCAAATCAAAGAAAATTGCCCGTTCCTTTACCTGCACATGAAGAATGTGTATGTATAGTACCCTTCCTAGAAAGTGCCTATACAGCCACTATCTGATGCAACTAAGTTTTGAATACGGGAGATTCGACATTAAAAATACGATAATTGTCGATTCAAATTATATAAAGTCTTATTAGCGCAAAACAAAACAAAGAAAAAAAAGGTAAAACAGAACGAGTCGGAATCAAAAGGTGGTCTCTCGAGAGAGGGACGTAATTAAGGAGGTTTATCCTCTTGATTAGGGTTGTACTCAAAATAAACCGATGTACATTTTTGCACGTCGGAAAGTTGTGTTGTGCATATTATTTATTTTTATTAAATTTTTGCTCAACGTAATTTTTGACACGCCCGGTAGGACCTTATTTTCCTTTTCATCTCCGATTTGTTTATATTAGCTAATATTTTTTTTTTCCTCTTTTGCTGTGTTTATTTTTGTGTGACAAATTGAAGAACAATGGCACCTCAAGTAACCGTTAACTTCAACGAGCTTCCCGTCACATTTGTGATCAAATGCGGAATGTTCCAGGCTAGGAAGAACGTGCACGTAGTCTTCACTATTGAGCCACGATCCATCTTGGCTGAGTTTCCATTGTCAAACTCAATGGAACCTCTTAGGGGCCTCGAAAGGGCAAGCAAGCCCACCCCTAAGGCCGACAAGCCGCTTACAAAGAAAGCGGTAAAGAACCTAAAACACAACAAGCGTAGAAGCGACAAGCGTCGCGCCAAGACTACTGCACCTAAGCTAGCTCCATCACCACCCTTGGAGCTAGCCAAGACGACCTTGAAGAGGGCTTTTTAACAAAGGTCATTCTCTATGGCTTGCCCCTTAATGGCTAGGCCGTTCAACTCGGTGCTGACTCCAAGCCCCAGCCAAGTTCCAGCTCAATAGGGAACCCTCACAAGGGAAGCACCAACAACCCAAGCGACAATCCATCCAAGGCAAGCTCAGGTCCCTTATCTAGCCCCAAGGCAAGTTTGGGTCCCTACTTCAGCCCCGAGGCAAGATTGAGTTCCTTCCTCAGGCCCAATCCACACTTGGGCTCCTGTATTTACAGGAAGGGGGCAAAGACAAGCAAAAAACCCCTAACCTTGAGGACCCCCAATAAGCCATTTGGGGAAGGAACCTCAGGAGTCAAGAAGGCTCCTCAAGTTTACCCTACAAGGCGGATTTTTATCGGGACTATCCCCGTTGATATTCCCGTAGCCAAGGTAATGATGACCTTCTATTCAGAGGAGGAAGCAATACCTAAAACTGCAAAGGTTAAATTTATTAAACCTTCAACCTCAAGCACCTCCACTATGGTGCCGAGACTTTTGCAGGTCACAACCACTACTCCTCCTCAAAGCCTTACCAAAGGTAGGAGGATTTTACCTCCTAGGCAACAAAATCAAAGTGATTTGACATCTGAACGGATCAAGTCACAGGCATACAGCAGCCCGATCACAAGGTCAAGGGCCAAAGCACTATCATATGCCGAGGTGGCCTTACAACCTTCAGCCACTACCTTTCAGCAAGGCAGGGACCAACTGAAAAGACAAGATGAAGTTACAAGGCATGCCTTTTCCTAAGAAGAAGCAGCATCCACCATCATCCTACAAGAGCAAACCAGCAAGGATGATCAAGCTGAAAACATGCCCGTCTTGGTTACCAACACGCTGAGCCTCCAGGAGCAAATGCAAGAGTTGCAAAGGAAACTTGCAGAAAAAGAGGCTGAAATAGCTAACCTCGCTATGCGCCTTGAAAATAAGGAGCATGAAAAGACTAATGAGGTTAGCAGTAACAACACAGTTATCACTCCGCAAGATATCAAGGGGTTGGTAGCTCAAGGGATCAAAGAGCATCAAGTAGCCATGAATCCCCCAGTGTTGGGGTATAAGAGCCCATACCCAAGTCACTACGACTCGGTTCCTTTCCCCAAGGGTTACCAAAAGCCAAACTTTGAAAAGTTTGATGGAATAAATTGATCACCGTATGAACATTTAGCCCATTTTTATTCAACGTGCAGTGAAACTGCCTTAAATGACGCGTTGTTGATCAGGCAGTTCATACAGTCCCTCAAAGGAGCAGCGTTTACATGGTATACCCAGCTTCAGCCAGGGTCACTACATACTTGGGATGACCTCCAAAGGGCATTCCTAGCCCAGTTCGTGAGTTCAAAGCGAAAAATTTCTATAATAGACCTTGCTGATACTCACCAAAGGCCAAATGAAAGTGTTAATGATTTCATCATGAGGTGAAGAAGCTTAAGCTTGCAATGCCCAGAAAAGCTAAGTGAGCAATCAGCGGTTCAAATGTGTGTAAACAATTTAGACCCTCAAATTGCCACATATGTCAGTATTGCTGAGCCTCAAAACTTCGATGCCCTTGTGTCTAAGGTGAGTAATGTAGAAAGACAACTTGCCCGTCAGAAATCCATACAACCCAAGAGGGAGGAAATCAAAAGGCCAAACAAGAAGGGAGAGTCAATGGCTACGTTTATCAGAGCAAGCCTAAAGCCAACCAATGGTGAAAATTTCAACAACAGCAAAGGCAAACAAAAAGATGGAGCTCGACGACTCACCCTCTAGGAAAGGAAAGAAAAGAAGTATCCCTCCAATGATGATGATTTTCAAGGGATATTCGATAAGTTAATGGCTGCAAAAGCCCTTTCTCTTCCAGAGCCAAAATGACCTACCGAGGTCAATATGACAGATGATCCTAAGTATTGCTCATACCATAGGATCATTAGCCACCCTATAAAAGATTGTTATGTCTTCAAAGACATAATCGAAGATATGATTAGAAGGGGAGAAGTTGAGATAGAAGGGGCTCCAGCCAAAGGACCCACCGCATCGTCAAATGCAACTTCAACTGTGGAACAGAAGGATGAATCTCATCCATCATCCTCAGAAACTGATAATGGGATGCCAACGGTGTCATTACCACCTCATGCGGTCCCCATCAAGTTCATTGTTGATGATGATGTAGCAATAGTATGGGCATATCTAGATATGCCTGCACCCTCACTAGGACCACCCGCCCTATGTGATTCTTACCTAGACCCAAGTCTAGAGGCATGGGCAACATCAGAAGATGAGCATGATGATAGCTTTGGGTGGTAAACCTACTCCAACAGGCGATCATTTCGGCAGGGAATAGTCCAAGCTTCTCAGTCCCAAGGAGTTAAAATAAGAGGACAGAAGCTGCCTCAAAAGAAAAACAAGAAAAACAAGAAAAAGAAGTCACGGGCCAAAAAGAAGCCAGACTTATCTTCTGAAGAGGAGTACGTACCACCAGTTAAGACCCCGTTCACTTTAAGTGATTATATCCCCAAAGGTTTTTTCGGTAGTGACTCCTCGGATGATGACCCTGAAGAAGGGGAGGTAACCCAATGTTGCGTGGTCTCATGGGCTGACGAATGTGAAGAAGCGAATGCCATTCGCACAAACACCGCTCAAGAAGTGGATCAAATAACCCTTCGATCTAGTCGTCAACTCTAACCACCGAAACCAGCAGGGAAAGAGGTGAAAAAAGAAACGACACCAGAGATACCACTAATATCGGATGATGCCAAAGGAAATGGTGATGAGGAAATAATTCCCTCTAGCTCAAATAGCCAGGGAACTGCTGAGAACAGACAAGCAACTAAAGATTCCAAGAAGGATCTTCCTACCGCAACCCCTTTTCAAGTTCGTCAAGGGTCTCATAAAGAAAAGGTTCGTTATGATGTCATTTCTCATCTCAAGCGAATCCCACTGCGCTTAAGTGTCTATGACGCCTTACAAATGTTCGAAGAGCTAAGAAGGGCACTTATACAAGCATTAATGGACCTCGATGACTACAAAGATCAAGTTGATCCTTTTGAGGTGGATGAGGTGTTATCATCTCCTTTAAACCAATGTGCTGCATGCATAGCTTGCGTAACATTCTCTGATGAGGACCTCCAGTTGGGGTCTGCAAATCACAACAGCCTCTATACATCACTGGTAGGAGTGGGGACAAAAGAATAAATCGGATCCCACTTGACTGTGGTTCTGCAGTCAACCTTCTTCCATTAAGGGTATTAAGGGAAATAGGGATAACACCAAATCAGTTGTCCCCAACTTTGCTCACAATACAAGGGTTTAATCAGGTAGGGCAGAAAGCCTTACGCACTATTGCTTTGAACGTTGAGCTAGACAACCTTTACACAGATGCTCTCTTTCATATAATAGATGCTGATACTTCTTACAACACCCTACTTGGTCGACCATGACTCCATACTAGCAAGGCTATTGCTTCGACTCTTCACCAGTGTTTTAAATACACTAACGAGCATGGCAATGAGAAAACAATCTGTGGGGACACAAATCCTTTTCATGGGAAAGATGTTAATTATGCTAATGCCAAGTTTTACAAATCAGCGGATTCTATAACCTCCCAAGTTCTTTTGAACTAAAGAAAGAGTACCCAAAGAGAAAATCCCAAGCCTCTTACTTTACCTCAAAAGGTTATTCGGGTTGTCAACAGTTACGCTAGTGAAGCCAAGGAAGATCAGTTCCCACGATCAAAGGTGTTGTTCAAATATACACCTAAAGACAAAAGAAAGGACGGCCAAAAGGCCCTGACTCCAGTGAGGGAAATTGTGAACTCTCTTGTCACGAGTTATACTTTTCCCCTCCGAAGGATTGATCAGTCGGTACCCAAAGAAAATTGGTCATAAGAACATCACTCAGCAACAAGAGAGTGGTGTTAAGGGAAAACCTTTCAAACCCTCTAATAGGAGCACCCTCTTCAAGTGGTTCACCTCCAGGAGGGCCATCATCATCAAAGAGGAGCAACAAGAATAAGAGAGGACTTGCCAAGGAAAACCAAAAATTGAATATCTCACTTGAAAGTGGAATCCTAAAAGCATCATTTCAAGAGAATACCTCCGAAAATCTTCAAATATCTCATGATGGGGGGATTCTCACGGCTTATACCATAAATGATATGGTCCTTACACCCCAAGAGCAAGAGATGTTTTCCCAAAATGAGCAAGTCTAACCCCGAATCTCAGTTTTTCAAAGACTTAGGAAAGTGAATGAACCCAAACAAAAGAATTTCCATATCAGAAAGCAGAGGAAGTGGAAGTTGAACAAGAAAGGGCAGCAGCCTAGAAGCTTTGTCTAGGTTCGTGAACAAAATGAAGCCGAGCGAGCAGAACAAGTTAACGTCGTGTCCACTGCAGATGAGGAAAATGCTCAAAATTTTGAATTTTCTTACCAAGAAGCTTTCAAACATCATCATATCACCATAACAAGTCATGAAATATGTGGTGAAATACAGGTTGATTCACCTAAAAACCTGGAAGTGACTTAACTTTTGAACAGGAGCCCTCCCAAGACTTTGTTGAGGCGATTCAACCTGCACCTCCAGAAATGGAGGATGGCGGTCAAGCAACAATTGACCAGCTTCGGGAGATAAATTTGGGAACAACTCATGAGCCCAAGCCAATTTTTGTGAGTGCCATGCTAAATGATGAAGAAGTGGCACAATATGAACAGCCGCTCCAAGAATACAAAGACGTATTTGCTTGGAGTTATCAAGACATGCCAGGCTTGGATCCAAATGTCGCTGTTCACAAGTTGCCTGTTTCTGAAAGCGTAAAGCCAATAAAGCAGCCTCGGCGGCGCTTTCGTCTTGAGTTGACAATCCAAATAAATGTTGAGGTGGACAAGCTCATAAAAGCTAACTTCATTCACGAAGTTCAATACCCAACTTGGTTGGCTAACATTATCCCCGTTCGGAAAAAAATGGTCAACTCCAGATATGCGCAGATTTCAGGGACTTAAATAATGCATGTCCTAAATATGATTTCCCACTACCAATCACTGAACTTCTTATGGATGCTACAATAGGATTTGGGGCTCTGTCTTTCATGGATGGTTTCTCGGGGTACAATCAAATCAAAATGCACCCCGAAGATGAAGACTTAATGGCTTTTCGAACATACTACTATATAGTAATGCCGTTTGGTTTGAAAAATGCCAGAGCCACCTACCAAAGAGCTATAACAATCATTTTTCATGATGTTCTCCACAACCTAGTTGAATGCTATGTTAATGATTTGGTTGTAAAAACAAAAGATAGAGAAAATCATCCTTATGACCTAAGAAAGGTCTTCGAGAAGTTGCATGTACATCAACTCAAGATGAATCACCCCTTAAAATGTGCCTTTGGGGTTACTTCCGGGAAATTCCTTGGGTTCGTTGTTCAGAAAGAAGGAATTGAAATTGATCCCGATAAAGTCAAAGCCATAATAGAAATGCCCCGTCCCAGAAACTTAAGAGAATTACAAGGTTTACAAGGAAGGCTGGCTTATATAAGGCGGTTCATTTCAAATTTGTCAGGAAGGTGCCAACCTTTCACAAAACTCTTGAAAAAAGATATACCCTTCATTTGGGATCAAGCTTGTGAAAATGCTTTTAAAAGCATCAAGCAATATCTAACAAGACCACCTATCCTAATGGCTTCAGTACAACGAAGACCGTTAATCCTATATACAGCAGCCCTTGAACGATCATTAGGGGCTATGTTAGCTCAAAATAATGATGATGGGAAAGAAAATGCATTGTATTACATTAGTCAGACAATGGTGGGTGCAGAAATAAATTACTCCCCCATGGAGAAAATTTGCTTGGCCTTAGTCTTCGCCATTCAAAAATCATGACACTATCTCCTGTCCCATCAGATTATCTTAATCTCGAAGGCAGATCCATTAAAGTATATATTATCCAGGCACACGCTATCAGGGAGATTGGCTAAATGGGCAATGCTTTTAGCCCCTTTTGACATCAAGTTCATGCCTCAAAAGGCAGTAAAGGAACAAGCTATAGTTGATTTCCTAGCAGCACATCCATGTCCAGATAACGAGGAACTGCCCGATGATTTGCCAGATGATGAAGTTATGCTCGCTGAAATTAAAACATAACAGTTATATTTTGATGGGGCAGCAAGGAGTCGAGGAGTCGGAGTAGGGATTGTGTTCATCACACCAGCAGGAGGACTTATCCCTTATTCATTTTCTCTCCTCGAGATCTGTTCAAATAATGTGGCTGAATATGAGGCGCTCATTATTGGCCTCGAATTGGCCCTGGAAATGCGTGTTGACCAGCTTGAAGTATTCGGTGATTCTCAGTTAATCATCCGACAAATAAACGGCCAGTACGAAGTAAGAAATGCTAAATTAGTGCCTCTTTACCAAAGGGCAAGAAGCCTTATGAACCAATTCCTTCAAATACACGTTAACCATGTGCCAAGGTCTAAGAATGATAAAGCAGATGCCTTAACAAAGCTGGCTGCTTCAGTGACACTCTCTAATGAAAGAGAAATTCAAATAACAATTGAGGAACGTCATTTGTTGGCCTCAGCCTTAGATCGTTTTGATGAAACAGAAGAAACAAATGTGGTCTTCGTTTTTGAAATCGAAGAAGAGACAGACTGGAGGCAACCTCTTATTGAGTACATCCAGTATGACATTCTACCCACTGATCCTAAGAAAAGGGTAGATGTAAAACAATGAGCACTAAGGTTTACATTTAAAAATGACACCTTATATCAGAAAGCTTTTGATGGGGTGTTACTTAGATACTTGTCAAGAGAGGAAGCAACTTATGTCCTAAATGAAGTTCATGCTGGGGTATGTGGTGCTCATTAGGCAGGTCCAAAACTTGCTAACCAAATCAAAAGGCTAGGCTATTATTGGCCAACTATGGTTCAAGACGCAATAAAATTTGCTAAAGCTTGCTAAGCTTGTCAAATACATGGGGATTTCATGCACCAACCACCACAATTACTCCACCCAAGCATATTATCTTGGCCCTTCCATGCATGGGGGCTCGATGTGATAGGACCTTTCAAGCCATCCTCTTCTCGTGGACATATGTTTATTCTGGCGGCTACAGACTACTTTTCAAAATGGGCTGAAGCCATCCTGTTAAGAGAAGTAGGGGCAAAGCAAGTTGCTGACTTCATCAGGACCCATCTCATCTATAGATATGGAGTCTCCTACAAAGTCATCTCAGACAATGCCCTCTACTTTAAAAATGAAGTGATGATAAGGCTTGCAGAGAAGTACAAGTTCAGACATAGATTTTCATCTAGCTACAATCCATCGTCAAATGGCCAAGCTGAAGCATTCAATAAAGTGCTTTGCAAGATTTTAAAGAAAATGGTCTTAAGATCAAAGAGGGATTGGCATGAACGACTGCCAGAAGCTTTATGAGCTTATCGAACCACAGTCCAAACTGCAACTGGTTGTACACCCTACAACTTGGTTTTCAGTTCAGAAGCCGTGTTACCTCTTGAGGTGCAATTACCTTCTTTAAGAGTAGCCATGCAATTTACTGACCCAGATGAAAATACTCAAGTCAGATTGGCTGAACATGAAGCATTAGATGAGCATCGATTAATGGCTCAGCAAAGACTTGAAATTTACCAAGCTCAAATGGCTAGGGCATTTAATAAGCGGGTCAAATTCCGCTCATTTGATGTTGGTGACTTGGTTTTGACAATAAGGAGGCCAATTGTCATCAATCGAAAGACACAAGGAAAGTTTGAGTCCAAATGGGAAGGTCTGTACGTAGTTACTAAGTTCTTCTCTAAGGGGCCATATGAGCTCTCAAATCATGATGGATAAATTGCGTATGCTTGTGTCAATGGTAAATTTGTAAAGAAATTCTTTACCTAAAACATAGGGACCGTCGAGTCTCATTGAACTACGAAAGGCTTGATCCCTCAAAAAGGGGGGTACGTAAGCAGCCCAGTTTCAACTGGGCCCAGTCACAAAAATAAATAAATCATTTCTTCCCCTACTTGTTAAAATTTTTTTTTTCCTCACATGATGTATGAAATATTCATGCGATGTTCATAGTGAGAATCATTCATTAATTACTCTTTGGTGTGTGTAATTATTTTGATTTTCATTAAGGGGTGAAGGAATTAAAAAACAAAATAAATGAAAAAAAAATGCTTCATTGAACTTTGAAAGGCTTGATCCCTCAGAAAGGGGGCATCTAGGCAGTCCAGTTTCAACTAGGCCCAGCCACATAAACAAATAAATGAAATCTCTTTTTCCCTGCATGTCGCTAAAAAAAAAAAGTTTCGTGAAAGCATAGGGGACGTATAAAAGTGGAATGCCGATAAATCAAGGTATAGAAATTTGATAATTAAGATATCTGTTCTATGTTAAATTTGAAACAAGGTATATTAACCTCGATTTAATTCTAGTTGCCTTTGAGCACTCATTCTAGAAACTCCAAGTTACTTCTATGCCTAAGAAAGAAACCCTCCACAATCTTTTACATGACTTTGTAGAAAGCAAAAGTACAGTAAGTCTCAAAACAAAGAGAGACCTAAAATACCCTTCTAAAATTTAGCATATGATGTGAAGTGAGGCATGGACCCTTGCTAGAAGGTGACTTGTTGAACCTTCTGATGCTGTAACAACTTTTGAAGATTGCAACTATCCAACCCCTACTAAATTCGCGGTGCATGAAATTGTTTATGTACTGTAGAAAGGAAGGGATAAAAACAAGTTATTCAACATGAAAGCGAATATTATACGTGTTCAAGCAAATTCACACGTATAATGTTCGGGGGGCAACTGTTGAATGTGAAATTTTAATAATTGAGATCAAGCAAGATTAATATTCCTTAAATTTGAAATAGACCCATAAAAAAAAGGGGTACCATGACTAGATACAAGCTAAGGGAACTAAAAAAATATCTACACGTGTTCACTTTCGGCCCCAATCAATGTTAGCCCAAGTCATATATATATATATATATATATATATATATATATATATATATATATATATATATATATATATATATATATACTATATATATATATATATATATATATATATATATATATATATATATATATATATATATATATATATATATATATATATATATATATATATATATATAGTATGTATATATATATATATATATATATATATATATATATATATATATATATATATATATATATATATATATATATATATATATATATATATATATCTCTATATATATATATATATATATATATATATATATATATATATATATATATATATATATATATATATATATATATATATATATATATATATTTAAAAAAAAGGGAAGTTTAATCAATGAATTGGGCCGTGGATATGTGCTAAGCCAAAACCCATAGATAGCTTTGCCTGAAACTTCATAAGATGAATTTGGTCAATGTGCTTTAGTGGAGGCCATTCCATGAAGATAAATGTCAAGATTATAACTTCCCACATTCACCACCTTCTTGATTTCATTGCAAGTGGGACAAAATTAGCTAACTGCTTGAGGTATTATAAAAGCAAGTGGGTTGGCCACAGTGGAGGGGTTAAAAAACGAAAAAGGAGATATCTCTGAGAGATACAACAAAAAGGACGGTGAAAATAGAGACCAAAAAGAAAAGCACGGACGAAAAGAAAAACAGAGCGTAAAGGAAGCAGGAAAAATCAGAGGCAAAGACCGAAGCTCCAACTTGTGAAGAAGAGGTGAAGATACTCAAAGCAAGCACTCATCTCTTTTTCTTTTGCACACTAAAGGTTCGAAGGTAAGCATACGACGGAGCCAAACTGATCCTTCTCTTTGCTCATTGCCGTATTTGGATTATTCATACCCAATGGCCAACCACAAGCGAACAACAATGCACCAAGTAACTATGAAGGATGAAGCAGGTCATAACACGACAATTCGAGTCTCATCCAATTCAGTCCTAAACTCGGGTCCTGCCGGACCCACAAGCCAGACTCGGATCCTATTGGATCCTTGGTCCTGCCGGGCCACAAAATGAATGGATCCTACCATAGCCCGGTTGCTATTGGAACCATAAAGTGCTTCTTGCCTGTCGGACCTTTAAACATGGAACGAACAGGGTACAGATCATATGTACTATGGGCAGCATGGTTTGACAACCCGTAAAACTCCATGAATGAGTTAGCAAACAAGAATAGAGCCTAAAAAAGAAAAAAAGAAGCAAGATAAACAATGAAAATGAGATTAGAAAGTGTGTCGTCTACAAACAAGTCCCCTGACACACCTCTCTATTTCGATGACCTGATGCTCTGTTTTGGGCACTAGTCGTGACTGCAGGCCTTCTTTCACAAAAAGGAGAATCAAAACTTTGCTTTCTATCAATTGAAGAGAGAATTGCCCACAAGTGTTAACTAATTTTTTTTAATTACTCAAAGTGTCCCTTTTACAAATAGGTGTTCTTTTGCGGTTGCTTTGAGGAGCTAGACAATTGTTTTTCCTAAAACTACCCTCCCTCTAAGGCTATTAGAACTACGGTGACTTGATTCCATTAAGGATATGTAGGAAGCTCGATATAAAATTTTTCAAGTTCAGTCTAAATCGAAATCTTCAAATGGACTCAACCTGATACCCCCCTCTTTCACAAAGGATCAAAATTACAATCCTGTAACTCTTTGTTGCACGTTATGTAACCAAAGCGAATAAAAAATCAAGTTTCGCAAAACTTCGAATCTTTTTTAAGTCATAGATTTAGCAGAATGGACCAAAGTCAAGCCAAATATACAACCAAGCCTACTAAATTCTCCCCTTTCCAAAACATAAGCCTAAATAAAATTCGGACTAAGAACTACATCGATTTGATCCCGCTAAGGATACGTAGGAAACTGATAAATAAATTTTGGGTGCAATCGCAAGTTAAACAAAATTAATGGACCGACCCCATTAAAGGTTAAAGTCGGCAAATAAAAAAAAATGAATGTAACTTAGCCATTTTTTTTAAGTCTAAGTGCCAAAACTAAATCAAAAATTATCCTAACATAAATAACTTAACCAAGATAAAAAACATAAATTAAGTCAAATAAAATTAAAGAACTACGACTGGTTTGATCCTCTATAAAAGAGGTACGTAGGCAACTCATGACAAAAAATGAGTGTAACCCAAATTTTAAATCAAATAAAATTACCTGTTCCTTAACCTGTACATGAAGAATGTATATGTATAGTACCCTTCCTAGAAGATGCCTATACAGCCACTATCTGATGCAACTAAGTTTTGAGTACGGGAGATTCGACATTAAAAATACGACAATTGTCGATTCAAATTACATAAAGTCTTATTAGCGCAAAACAAAACAAAGAAAGAAAAGGTAAAACAGAACGAGTCGGAATCGAAAGGTGGTCTCCGGAGAGGGGGACGTAATTAAGGAGGTTTAACCTCTTGAATAAGGTCGTACTCAAAATAAACCGATGTACATTTTTGCACGTCGGAAAGTTATGTTGTGCATATTATTTATTTTTATTAAATTTTTGCTCAACACTTATCAATTCAGAATGAATCCCCAAATGAAGGGGGAAAGAGTCGAAAATCACAAATAAATTGCATTCCCAACAAGGCCAACCGCTTTGATTTTTTTTCCGTTTTCTTTTCATTCATTTTTCTTTTTTTTGTGTTTTTTTTCGTAAGCACTTATTTTTTTTCCCCAGAAGGAATAGTCAAGGGGGAAATCCATAACGAACTTTAAATTCCAACTCTTCTCTAAATTTTGTACAATAAAACAAGGGATTAATAAATATCTCACAACCCTACACGAAACAACCAAATTACAGCACAAGATATCATTCCATCTTACTAACGCCCTATCAAACTTGATGCAAAAGAATAGAACTCTCCTCTGGCCTTGCCTTAAAGATAAGACAGGTATTTGGCCGTGGGTTATAATAGGAGGTTCAAATCAAGAAAAACGGATACAGGCTTAAAGGAGCTAACAAGGGAGACAATACACAACCACGGTGGCTATTTGGCTATGGGGTTTAAACAAATCAAAGAAAGAAAAATGCATCAATCATATTACCTAAATGCATATGCGAAATGTGATCTTGAATGAGAATCTAAGCAAGTTCTAGAGAAATGACATCAAGGAAGAGTCATACATGAAAGAAATATGAGACTAATAATGATAAACAGTCTCTAAAGGCTCAAAGTCTCACGGGACATCTACTAAGGTCAAAACTAGCTCACTAGTAAACACATGCCAAAATTTTGTAAAGACTCATAGGAAAAATCATTTTGCATCTGACGTGTGGTTAAAACATAGAATTCATTTCGAAAGCTCATTTGCAAACATTTTATACACAATTCGGGCGAATTAAAGGATTAAAGTAAACCAAAGAAAGTTGCCAAATTTATAGAGATCATCATCGGAAAATTTTTTTCCTTTTTTTTGTTCTTTTGTGTAGTTTTTTTTTCGTATATGCATGCTCCTACAAGCAATGCAAACTAAAATGCAAAAGAAACTAATAAAAGAAAGAAACTAAAATGCAACCTAAAAGAAAACTAAATGCACTTCTAAAACAAAACTAAAACAATCAAAAACTACAAAAAGTACAACTAAAAACATATACAAAACAAAAACACACCAAATAGAAACAGATATCAGACGCCAAATATGATGACTAACTTCCCCATGCTTGAATCACACATTGCCCTCAATGTGGGCAAATAGTAAAAAGGGAAGGGGAGTAGTATAAAACAAGATCAGATAGGAGAAGGTAGAAGAGGATGGGGTGGTTGGCCATAGGAGATATGCCAATCTCGCCAGGTCTCCAGACACACCTTATAGTCTTGGAAATATTGGGTCTGGGAAGCAAGCAACCCACAAAACTCATAATGCCGCTCTTGTACAAAGTCCCGAAGAGCGGCACTCTACAAAGCAACAAAATCTCCGAGAGAAACTTGCTCTTCTTGAATGGACCTAAGGGTGTCTTGGAGATCAGAATAGTCTGACAAAGGTAGTTGAGAGGAAGAACTAGGTCCTACTTGACTAGATCGAGGGGCTGGTTGGTGGGGTGTAGGTCCAACAACCTGCTCATTACCAGGTATCTAATAAAGGTTACATCGGTGAAGAAGGGTGGTGCAATCAACATTGGGAAGTGGCAAAAGCCGGTCCCCTAGGCAAATTCAACGCAAATGGCCAGCCTCAACTTTATAAAAGTTTATAATCTCAAAAGCATCTTGATCACGTCGCTCGGACCCGGAAACTCTATCCTCAGGGTTGGGCTCAATACCCATGAATCTAACAATAGTAGTTATCATCCCACTACTGACTATCCTACCTTTAGTACTAACAACAGTACTATGTAATTGCCTAGCGAAAAATGAACCTGGGTCAGGTTGGTCTCCATCAAGCATACAAGACAAAAGTACAACTCAAAAAGTCTCGGGACATTCAGATTATCGTCTCGAGCAAACAAAGAGCAAGCCAAAATATACTGAGCTACTCTAATGTAGGGATTCCTAATATGTGTACATTTTGACGAACTGGTACTGTAGCTAACACTCCCCGAAAGTTCACCCCAAAATGCATTCGGGTTGAATTCACGGGGGACTTGACGTTGCAATAAGTCCATGTTAGGGAGAAAACCGAAAATACTGCTGAAGGTACCTAAGTTCAGTTCACACAATTGTCCTTACAAATAAAATGATATATGTCCGGCTTGACATTGAGGGCCTCTAGTGACCTCAACATGGAGTGTACTAAGAAACTCGAGGGTTAGGTCCCTATATGTATGTTCTTTAATTTCTAAAAAGTGACCCATACCACCTCTAGCAAACAACCAATGAATATCATCCAAAATTTCCAACCGGGCTAACAAATCCTCATCATAATATCTAGTTGCTACAATCATATGTTCATTCAAGCGATTAAACCTGGCAACATGACCAGGATGCGTTAAACCAAGGGGGTGAGGAATGTTGCCTCTAGCACGCGTATTGGTTGATGTTTGGGATGTTCTTTGAGGTCGGGGTGGATGTTGACTTGAAGAACCAACCTCTTTGGTGTTCCTTGGCCTCTTATTTGGTGCCATAGTTGCAAACTTGAAACAAAAACAAAACTAATACCAAAAGTAAGAACTAAAACCTATAAAATTGAAGAAATTAAACAAAAATATGAAAAATAAGAGAGAGAAAAGGATGGTTATGATGGATCAGTGAAGGTGAGATGAATTTGAAGTAAAAGAAGAAGAAAGAGATGGATTTTAAGGGGAAAGATGAGAAATTGAGTGAAAGGAAAGGATTTGGCGTGAAAATGATTGGAAATGGTGAAGAAATGAAGAGGGAGATTAGTGAGATTTGGTTATGGAGTTTAGAGAGAGAAAATGGGGGTAGAGAGATAGTGTATGTCGAGAGGTTGAAGAAGAAAGGGGAAAGGAGAAAGGGCACCGCGGTAAAAAACCTAGACTGTGGCTCGTAGCAGACCACTACGGGTTGTGGGGCTCACCATGGTCCGTCCATGGTATCTGCTGGCATTCTATTTTTTTGAGTTTTCTGGGTTGGCACCCTACGGTCATATTTCTGAGGTACTGACTTTCTCTCTTTTTAATTTTTATTTATTTTTTTAATGAAAATTTCGCATATATAACTATAAAAATTAATCAAAATCAAAACTATAGAAAGGGAAAAGGAAAGAAAACTTGAGTTGCCTCCTAAGAAGTGCTCTTTTAAGGTCAAGAGCTTGACCCTTGTTCTAGGTTTGGTCCGGATCATATGGTGTATGGACATTGGCTTTGTCCCGGACCACAAAATCAAACTTATTAAGTTGAAGGTACCATCTTAAAAGTTCGAGCTGTAGGTCCTTCCACTTTATAACTTGATGCCATAACACACTGTCTGTATATAAAATAAATTGCTCTTGTGGTCCATCATATGGGCTATCATCAACGCATTCAACCCTTACATCAAAACCTTCCACAGGGGGCATAGATACAAAACAAATCGCTCTTGTGGTCCACCATACGGGCTATCGTCAACTCGTTCAACCCTTACATTAAAATCTGCATCAAAACCTTCCACAGGGGGCATAGATAGAACAGTTTGTGTAAACCTGCAGTAATTACTCATTGAAGACTCATTAAAAACAAAGGCCTCAACCTCGGACTTGGTAGGTGGCATAGGAGTAGCAAACTCCACCTTAACATACCCTTAGTCAGGATCCTCATAAGAAATCCAGTCAGAATTAGAAGGATCTTCATAATTCTAGTCATCCTCCATATTAATTTCAGGGGAAAGGGGTAATGCATCCAATATAGAAGAATGAGGAGAAACCATGTGCTCTTTCTTATGACTAAACACAGCAAATCGCCCTTCCACCCCAAAAGATACCCGGCCCTCTCTTGCATCAATGCGGTAATCAGCAGTTGCCAAAATGGGCCGACCTAGGATAATTTAGACATCGTCAGTTTTAGGCATATCAACTATAATAAAGTCCTCCAACACCAAAATGTCTCCTATCTTGACTAGAACATCGTCCAACTTGCCTATAGGTTGTGTTACAGAACCATCAGTCAACTGTAGGGAAAAGGGTGCAACTAGTAATGATCCTAAGTTCAACTTATGAAATAAAGAATAGGGCATTATACTGACACTTGCACCTAGATCACATAAACCTCTCTCAATTTCTACCTTTCTACAATGCAGGAGATAGAAAAACTAACTGAGTCATGGAGCTTAGGGGGAAAAGTGGTTGGGATCTCAACAGTGTCATTCTCTTTGAAAGTGGCAGTCTTGCCATCATTGTTTCTCTCCTAGTTACCAGCCATGATTATCTCCCAACCCTCTTCTATTGGTATTTTCTCAGAGTCAGTTAAGTCCTCTTCTTCCTTCATGGTAACATAGCTATAGTGCTCTCGAGGGTTAGGTTCAGGTTTGCTAGGAAGTCTATCTAAGAGCACAGATGAGAAACTAACTTTTTGGACAATTTGGGCTTCTAACATCCTATTATGAGTCGCAAGCACATAAACCTTTCAGGTTAATTACTTAATATCCTCATCTTGTTTTTGTTGTGACATAAGAATATTTTTCATCATTACCTCTAAATTAGAATTTTTGGGCATTTGAGAAGGGAATAGGGGTTTTGAAAACTAAGGGGTACTCTAGCATTCATAGGGGGTATAGTCACAGTGTTTGGATTCGACCTATAAGAAAAATTTGGATGATTCTTTCAACCTGAATTATAGGTATTAGAGTAAGGACCATTGGTTGGTCTCGGGTTGAAATTTTTAACATAATTAACTTCATTAGGGTCCTAGGAAAAAGGACTCACAACTTGACTATTCAGAGTTATATGCTCAATTGAACCACAAATTTCACAAGGGGAAGGGGCACCAGAGTTCACATCATTTACATTCATTTGGTCAAGTCTATGACTCATGGCACCTACTTTAGCAGAAAGTAAAGTAATTGCATCAACTTCATGCTTACCACCAACTTGCTTGGGTTAGGTTCATTCTTTGGACCATTGAAAGTTGTTAAGCGCCATATCCTCTATCAGATTATAGGCTTCATTCTCAATCTTGCTCATCAGAGTTCCTCCTGCCGCCGCATCAATAGTGGATCTCACAGATTGGGTCACACCATTATCAAAGGATTGGATTATCATCCAATGCTGAAGACCATGATGGAGGCACAAATGTAATAGATCTTTAAAACATTCTCAGGTTTCATAGAGCGTCTCGTCATCTCTTTGTAGAAAGTTGGTGATCTAATTCCTTAGGCTCACAGTTTTGCTTGGAGGGAAGAACTTTGGGAGGAAAGCTCTTCTCAACTCATCCTAAGTGGTTATGCTTCCAGATGGCAAAGAGTGCAACCAAGCCCTCGCTTTATCCCTCAATGAGAAAGGGAATAAGCGCAGCTGAATCGCATCACTAGAGACTCCATTTAATTTCAGCACATCGCACAACTCTAAAAGACCAAGCGGTCCAGATTTGGGTCTTCCGAGGGAGTTCTGTCGAATTGAGATTGTTGCACCATGGAAATGAGTGCCGGTTTAAGTTCGAAGTTGTTGGCATCGACAATAGGGCCAGCAATGCTTGAGGCGATCCCCTGGACTCTTGGGGTAACAAAATCATGAAGAGTCCTTTGTTGGCCACCTTCTGCCATGTTTGAATTCCTTTTTGCCTCGCGTCTTTGCTCTTCAATCCTTTGCTTTTTTCTCCTTAAGTGAAAAGTCCTTTCAATCTCTGGATTGGGTTCGTACAAGGTCAGGCGTCGCATAAGTTAGGAAAAATTCCTGCAATCACTTTCACCAATACTACCAGCGCAATTTAAACTATCAAAGAAAAAGAAAACGAACAAAGAATAACAATAAAAAATAAACAAATACTTAGTCACTTTCATAAGACTAACTCAATAGTTAATAGTTTTAGTGCCCGGCAACGGTGCCAAAAACTTGATCATACTACCGCAAGCGCACGGACAATCGTAGTACAGATAAAAGATGTCATTCCCCATGCACTAATTATAACTTATTGAGTCTTACCTATCAGAATATGCTAAGTAAAATTCTGGTTCAAGTGCATTCGACTTAACAATAGCAAATAAGCTTATCCAAATTAATAAGGGAAAAATGTCTAGGAATTCTCATAGTTTTGAAAGAAAATTGAATCAAAAATAATGAATACGTGCTTTCTTCTAATTGGTTAAATTTAAGGAGTTATAATCTCTTCAAAAACTCAGTCTATGCTTTCGAAATCAACTAAATTTGCCTAAATTAAGCAAAAGTCATCCTTTCAAACTAATTTGCCTTAATTCAAGTTAATGTCTTCGATTACTTACTAGCCCTCTTAACAGACAAATCTCTCTTTCGAGATGAAGTTACGTTAGGTCTAATCAAGCAGTCTAACAACCAAATGTCACCTTTTAGTTTTTCACTCGATTGTTTCAAGAGTGCAAGGAAATTTCAGCCAAAAATCAACTCACAACAATCCAAGCACTTGAGAAAACAAAATCAAACTAATCATGAAAATAGGCACAATTGTATAGATTAAAATATGATCCAATAACACTTCCACAGACTACTAAATCCCTAGACTAAAGAAAACTACCTAGACATGATAAAATATTAACAAACTAACCAATGACTAGCAAAATCTGAGTGAGAAGGGGATTGACTAAAATGGCCTTCAACCAAGGGTTTTGGAACCAGCTCAAGGACAAACTCTCATACTCAAGACTCATACCAATACAATAATCTACACTACTCTGTACTTTTGCTTAGAATGATCTTGGATGCTCTCTACTGCTTGCAGAACATTGCTTTTTATAGAGAGGCTCAGTCAATCTCAGCCACACAGCTGAGGAAAAATGAAGAGGCAGCAATTACAAGCTTCCCACGGTCCATGGGGTGCACCACGGTCCGACCATGATCTAGGCTAGAATCGAGTTTTTGCTCATTCTTTATTCTGCAGGCCTGGTAACATGGATGATCATGGGGAAGGTCAAAATATAGCCATTGAAGGGCAAATGCTGGGTAAAAAGGCTAAAAATCCTGCAAAACACATCAAACAAGTATACCCAAGCATAAATCGAGAATAGGAGAGTAAGTAACAACTTAAAACACAATATTCTCCTAAAAATGACACAAAATAGCCCTAAAATGATATACATATTAAGCACTTATTAATATGTTATATTATATGATATGTTCTGTTTGTATGTCATAAGATATGTGTAGTATGTGATTATGTGTTGTGTTAATCAGTTAATGTGCAAAGTGTAATAACGGAGAAGGTAAGGGTTATTCGTTGGGCTCGATGAGCTCATAACCTCACTATTTTTTGGGTTTTGGAAGAAAAAAGGGATTGTAAGAACGTTAAGAAAGTTAGCCAGCTATGAAACACTTTTGAAGAACCTAGTTGGAAATGCGGAACCCGATATATGTTTATGTTACAAGTTCTGTTTAGTAAATATAAGCATGGATGTATTTTTGGAATTGCACATGTGTAAGAACATTATGGATATGGTTTAAGTATGTATATAAATGCATGTTTTAGATTTACCCTCCCGAACTTTAGGTAGATTTCAATAAGAGCTTTAGTTGTTATTGCCTATTAACAGGTTAATTATGGTTACGAATTTCAACTAGCCTTGTTGGTGTTCTAGTGGGACATCCATGACTGAGGCACGTCCAACCCCTTTCGGGCGGGGCATTACAGAAGTTGTATTAGAGCAATAACCCTGCAACCTATGGCTTGTAAGGCTTGTGCGTGCATGTGATCGACTATATGTTTGATATTGTGCATATATGTGATTTTGTGTGTTACGTTTGTTTTGCATGATCTTAATTTCCAAGGTAGATTTATTTGACCTGGAACTTGAGATTAGAAAACTTGTGATGGAAAGTTTCAAGGACGAAACGTATTTTAAGGGGAGAAAGATGTAACAACCTAAAGTTTCAGCTGCAAATTTCAATCTATAAGCCATTGTGTGATTTATGTGCGTATTTTATTTTGGACATATATGTATGCTTAAGCTAGTGTATTATTATTATGTTTTTGGGAGTAATTAGAAAGTATTCCTTATTTAGTAGTATTTGTGCCTAAAAAAATACAAATAAAAGAAGGATAGGGAGATAGGAAAAGGGATTATTTGTGCCAAACAAAAAAAAAGAAAAGAAAAAGGGGGGAGTTTTTGGGTTTATATCAAATAAAAAGGGGGGGCACTGCTCTGGTTTTCCTCCCCCAAAAATGATGCACGCGCAGAGAGAGAAGGAGGAGAAGATAAGGGGAAGAAGAAGAGGAGAAGAAGAAGAAGAAGAAGAGGATTAGGGTTTTACATAACAAATTAATGCGAGTAATTTTACTTTCATCAAACTAAAATTGATTAGGGGAAAATGAATTTGATAGTCTTTGCTTGAAATTGAGGATTCAATTAAAGGTTAAAGTTATGAATATCATATTTTTAGGGTTTTTGGTTGCTTCGAAACTAATTTTAATTGGTAGAAACCCACCCCTGAAAGTTTCATGTTTATTTGTGATTTTTGGGTTATGTGGATGTTAAAGATTGATGGCTATGCGATGAATTTATTTATATATATGCTAAACTATGGATATTTAATTTGTGTACTGTTTGAATTTTTGTGAACTATTGGCCGCGTGAAAAATTATAAAACTTTTACTATACAATATTGGTGTTGTTTGGAAATGTTTTGTAAATTTTCATAAACTTTCATAAATTTTGGATGTGTATTTTAGGAGTTATAAATTTTTGATTGAAATTGCCTTATTTTGGTGGCTATTTTTGGTTAGTGTTTTAATTTTTTTTGAAATATGTTCTTGGAGAAAAATTATAAAAATATTACTGTAGATTCCTCATGATATTCGATGATTACTTCTAAATTTTTGCTAATTTTGGTTGTGTATGCTATAAGTTATGAATTTTTGAGCTTAATTCTCAAATTTTTTGATATTTTCGGCTTAATGTTTGAATTTCTGGGAATTATTGGCTACGAGAAAAATTCTAAAATTTTATTCTAGAATCTGTATTTTATTTGCTAATTTGCTATAGAATTTCTTGAAGATTGGATGCGCATTCTCTGAGTTATGAATTTTTGAGCCAAGTTATCTTATTTAGTATAATTATGGATTATTTGTTTGTTTAGTCCGTAAATTAGGCATGGAAATGTCACTGTTGAACTTCCTAAATATTCCGATTGTGTGGCAAAGTATATTAAATTTGTGAAAACCACTTGAAGTTGGATTATATTTTGGTATAAGATATGAATAAAAGTTTCTTTAAAGATAATAAGTTATGGTAAGATGAGTATGATATAACTAAATTGTACTTTTTTTTGGGCATTAAAACAGTAATGTATTCTCATGGTTTATTGAAAATGTGGGAATGGGCGGAATTATGCCTTGTTTCAATTGCATTTTTGTTAAAATTGTGAAATTGAGTTTCTTTGAAAAATAAAAATGTAATTATGTGAGCTATATGATTTCATTAAGTTATGTTTTTGCGGAAAAAGATTCATGTCTTGTCTGAGACTATTACATGACGTTCTAAGGCAATTGTCATAGTAGTAACTGTTGTTATATTTAGGTCCCCTAGTGCAAAAGGTTCTAACCAATCCCCTGGGACATGAATGTCAGCCTTAGGTATTATGTGAGTCATGTGGATCCCTAGTGAGAAAGGTTTCGGTAAAAACTTACTAGCATATGAAAGTGATTGTAACACCCCGAGTGTTGCTTAAAAAGATCGAAGTGACTACTTATATTACCAAAGGTGCATCTTTCTTTTCGGGAAGCCCACTTTTAAGAACTCCACAGTTAAGTGTGCTTGCTGGGGAGCAATCTTGGGATGGATGACCTTCAAGGAAGTCTCCCAGGCAACGTGTGAGCGAGGACGAAACACGCCGAAAAGACTTGTGGTGATTTATGGGGTCAGTCGTCGATCCTTGAAGCTGTTATTGGTAAGACCTGCGACTGAGAGGGGTCAGGGCATTGCAGATGGTATCAGAGCCGACCCACAATCGTGAGCTGCGCCAGTGGATGGTTAGCCCATGGCCAGTCACCTAGCGGGGCAAAGATACTGAGTGTGGACCGCCGGTCAATAAGACTCGTAAGTCGGTCGGTTAGCAAGGCACAACGAGGACGTTGTGCGCTTGAAGTGGGGGTAGTTGTAACACCCCGAGTGTGGTTTAAAAGGATTGAGGTGGCTACTTATATCGCCAAAAGTGTACCTTTCTTTTCGGGAAGCCTACTCTTAAGAACTCCATAGTTAAGCGTGCTTACTGGGGAGCAATCTTGGGATAGGTGACATTAAGAACGGGCTGGGATGTGTGTTGATGCAAGAGGAGCGTGTCATTGCCTATGCCTCTCGGCAGCTAAAAACACATGAGCGGAACTACCCAACTCACGATCTGGAATTAGCATCCATAGTGTTTGCCCTTAAGATCTGGAGGCACTATTTATATGGAGTACATTGTAAGATCTTCAATGACCACCAGAGTTTGAAGTATATGTTCTCGCAGAAAGATCTGAACCTAAGACAAACTAGGTGGCTGGAGTTTCTTAAAGACTACAATGTTGACTTCCAATACGATCTGCGGAAGCTAATGTGGTAGCTGACGCATTGAGTCGTAGGGCCTACCCTGCACAAAACTGCGCAATGGCACTACCCAAGGATCTGTGTGGGGCTTTCTACAAGATAGAGATTAATGTGGTGACACGAGGGAATAAATCAGTGTTATGCACCTTGGAAGTACAACCGACCCTTGTAGAAGAGATTAGGGCAGCACAGGCAGCAAACCCCTAACTGGAGAGGATTATGGTGGAAGTACTAACGAGAAAGGCCCCAGGGTTAGTGATCTATGAGGATGGCACCTTGAAGTTTCACAATCGGGTGTGTGTACCGACTGTGGAAGATCTTAAGAGAAGGATCCTAGATGAAGGACACAATGCTCCCCATTCTATGCACCCTGGCAGAAACAAATTATGTAAGGACTTGAAGCAGACATTCCGGTGGAGTAATATGAAGCAAGAAATAGCTAAGTACGTAGCCAGATGTTTAACATGCCAATGAGTAAAGATGGAACACCAGGGGCCTGCAGGGCTCTTATAACCATTAGAAGTCCTTGAGTGGAAGTGGGACTCCGTGTCTATGGACTTCGTGGTAGGACTGCCACCTACACAGAAGAAAAATGATGCGATCTGGGTGATTATGGATAGACTCATAAAAACGGCTCATTTCATAACCATGAGGAACACATGGACACTAAACCAGTTGGCCCGAGCCTATTTGGAAGAGATAGTTCAACTGCATGGTGTGCCTAGCTCAATAGTGTCTGACTGGGATACAAGATTTCAGTTGGGGTTCTGGCAGAAGTTGCAAGAGGTGTTTGGAACTCTACTATGCTTTAGTACAACATTCCACCCAGCCACAGATGGACAGATAGAACGTACAATTCAGACCTTGGAAGACATGTTGCGGGTGTGCGCATTAGACTTTAAGAAGGCTTGGGATGAGCAGTTGGCCTTGATAGAGTTCTCATATAACAATAGCTACCACTCCAGCATCGAAATGGCTCCATATGAAGCGCTGTATGGTAGGCGATGTAGAACACCACTGTGCTGGCAGGAAATCGATGAAGTACTTACGATTGGGCCGGATCTTATTCAAGCCACTACCCAGAAAATCAGAGTGATCCAAGAACGAATGAGAGCCGCCCAAAGTCGCCAGAAGAGTTATGCGGACCGTAGGCATAGACCCTTGGAATTTGAGGTAGGAGATCGTGTGTTTCTCAAAGTGTCTCCAACCAAGGGCATATTAAGAGTCGATATGACAGGGAAGCTGAGCCCCAGGTATATTGATCCTTACCCTATCATTCAACGAATGGGAGAGGTCGCATATCGGTTGGAAATACCACCAGAACTACCCAAGGTACACACGTGTTTCGTGTGTCCCAACTACGTAAGTATCTTCCAGACGCTTCCCATGTGATCGAGCCAGACCCTGCACTGTTGTAGGAGGAACTATCCTATGAAGAGCACCCCATCAGGATTTTGGATCGAATGGAAAAGCAGCTCCGCAGAAAAATCGTGCCTTTGGTGAAAGTACTATGGGCAAATCATGAGGTATCAGAGGCAACGTTGGAGCTAGAACAGGAAATACGGGAAAAGTACCCACACCTGTTTTCTTAACCGGGTATGTATGCAGTTTCAAGGATGAAACTGTCCTAACAGGGGTAGGATGTAAAACCCCGGAAAATTTGATGGCTAAAAATTTCCATTCTTACTAATTTTATGGCTATGTCGGACCGACCATGAGAAAAAGGACTTGCTATGTATTCTTTTCCTTATTGTAATATGGGTCCAATAGGATTTATTGAAAAAATATATATATATTTTCTTTTATGGATTATTTGGAAAGAATATTTTTCTCTTTTAAGCAAGATTTCATGCAAGCCCAAAAACCCCTTCCTTTTCTTTTAAACCCTAAAACCCTAAACCCCCTCCTTCCCACTCATCTCTCTCCCTTATCTCCCTCTAGCCGGCTCTCTCTCTCTAGTCGGCCCTCTCTCTCTCTCTCTCTCTCTCTCTCTCTCTCTCTCTCTCTCTCTCTTGCCTCCATACGCCGCCGCCCTCTGTGCCGCCGGCCACCAGTTCAGCCACCGTACGCCCTCCCCTTTCTTCAAGGTAATTACTTTTTCCCTCCTTGTTTTCTCTTGGTGGATGCATGGAGATTCTACTTGCATGCATTCCTCCATGCAAGCAAGAGACTTGGATTGATTTTATGGTTTCAAACTATTAATTTGATATGTTTGATTTCAAATTTAAATTTGGGGAAGTTTAAAGAGAACGCCCTAGGTATCGCTGTCAGGCCCCCGAATCTGACCCGATTTTAAAAATTCGCCCCCTTCTGTATGGTGGTTCAAAAATCGTGAAATAGTAGGTAGGTCTGGGTGTGCTAAGTATTAGGGTTTTTGAATCGCGTGATTTGGATCGGTGTAGAGCAAGTTATGGCCTAATTACTGAGCACTGTCAAAACTGGGTCTGCAGATATAGTCGGTGGTTTTTGGAGTTTTTGACCTAGCTTTTGTGAGATTTGGCAAAAGCAATGAACATGAAAGTTTTAGTAGGCAAAGTTATATTTCTAAGTTGGGCAATAAGCTATTTTTTGGAGTCACGAGTGAAAATTATGAGGTTGGGAACCTGGGCTAAAAATCTAGACACAATCTATCAAGTTGGGTCTGGGGCCGCTCCACCCTTAATTTTGGAAAAAATCCCTAGGTTAGGATCGGTTGCCAAAAATTGTGGGATTCGTTGGGTGGGAGCCTCTAGATGTACCAGACCATCTCATTTTAGAATTGGGCCATTTGGAGTAGTGTAGTCCGAGTTTAAATAAAATTTCCTGGGACTGTCTTGTTGAAGATAGTCACTGATATTGCTAAAAGAAATGAAAATATGACCTAGTTTGGAACAGAACCGGGATGAACCCCAAACATAAGAAAGGTGGAGGACGACTTAAGATTTTTGGATTGACTTAGAACACTGAAATTGGGTATCAGAAGCGAAAGTTATGGTCACTGGAAGTTAGGCTTCCGAATCTGTCCAAGTCTGGCAGCAAGGGATAGTACGGTTGAGTGTCCTAAATTGGTCTAAAAATGATGGAAAATTTCCGAGGTCTACAATTAGGCTAGAATCTGACCCTATGTCAAGGAGAAGCTAAGAACAACTTTTTGGTTGCTCAGACGAAGCTCAGTGGGCTGCTATAAGAGAACCGAGCCCGTTAGTTGAACGGAAATCAGGTAACAATCATGCCTTAACCCTTTCCCGCGTTGCTGAAACCGTGAACTTTTTGGAACTTGAGTAAGAACTACCTGTATGTTTTTTTTAAATTGAAACAACAATGTTATGTGAACTGAAGGTGACTGCAAGACAGAAATTGCGTGTTATATTATGTTATGAAAGTTGCGACTTACCACATTGTGTTGGAATTTCTGAATTTCCATTGTAATGTCATGGTTGGGAAAAATGACTGAACCTGAATGAACTTATCATGTTAAGTTGACCTCCAGTAAAGTGTAAGGAATTCATTAACTGAAAAGGGCTGAATTGGGTGAGTTGAATCTGTTTGAGTTGATTGAAGGCCATAGCCTTCCCCGTGTAACAAGTGCATGCATGCGAGCGACCACGTGCTCGGCTGAGACGTGGGCCAGGATATCGGTAACCACCCCTGAAAGTGGTAAGCCAGGAAAAGGATAAGCGGTAACCACCTAAGTAGCAGTAGGCTAAAAATGAGTTAAGCGGCTGCGCTATGTCAGAGCGCAGGCCATGAGACCCACTAGGGTCACTCACCCAAGATTAATCTGAATCTGATGTATTCTAAATTTTAACTGTAGAAGTATATCCCTAAAAATAGTAACCAAGAAAGACTATGATAATAAGATGTGTGCCTGAAAGATGTTCTGCTGTCCCCTTCCCTTAAAATGTTTTCCAAATGATTTTGTGTGCGTAGTTGACTGTTAGGGGTGATTGTTTACTGAGTTTATTTCACTTTTATAAAATGTTTTGTTTTCAGGTGAGCTAGTTATGCTTGGGGCTGGGGACATAGAGTAGAGCGAGGCGCGAATGCAGAATTAATAAGTTTAATGTTGGGAGCTGCGATGAACATTAGTTTGTTTTAGTTGGTGTAATTGAATCTTGAATGATGTAAGCTTATTTCGTAATGAGGATTTTCTTGTTTTATTTGCTAGACTTGATATTCAGCTTGGTATTTCCAAGGCGGAAATGCGGCGGTAACACCCTGTTAGGATTATCTGCTGCCTTGCAGGTTAATTTAGCTTTAATTAAGGAATTAGAAATCTGTGGGTGTTACAAAGTGGTATCAGAGCCCAGGTTTACTGACCTGAAGGCTCGTCTAAAAGATTTTAAGAAAGTAGAGCAATAAAAATTGGTAGACTTAAGGATTACACGGAGAATGAGTGTAGCATCGGGGTAAGGGCTGCATACATCCATTATTGTTTGAATATATAATGTTACTTGAATGCATGTCTCACTGATGCACTATCTTGTACAGGAATGGAGGGTATCCAACACAGTGGGTGTGCAGGAGGGCAATGTTTGCACGAACAGTTAGCCAAGAGACCTGGTCAGGTGGTATGGGACCATATATGTCATGTGAGGTGGGTGTTAGCCCGATACTTGGGGGATAAGCCCAATAACTGCCTAGAGATTGAGTATAACCGAGTAGTGTTTGTGTTGCTGACCTTAAAGGAAGACTCGGAATGGCGTTATCGAGTGGATGAGTTACTTCCTCGGACCCGTGATCCCCGCCCATGGGGATGCTATTGTTGGTGCGATTGGGAACCAGTATGGATGGATATGAGGGATCTACTAGACTACTTGAGAATGGAGGGATCCCATAACCTGGATTATCTACCAACAGCTAGTGAGGCGGATGCACCACTCCTAGTAGAGGAGTCAATAGATGATGAGGGAGATTACAGGGATTTGAAGAGTGCTCTTATGAAGGTGGGTTCTGAGGAAGGAGGAGACTATGGAGGGAGTACTGGAGGAGAAGAGACTAGGGAAGAGGAAGACCCTGAGGAAGACCGCGAGGAAAACCCTGAGGAAGACCCTGAGGAAGACCTCGAGGAAGACCCCAAGGAGGACCCCAGTCAGGGAAGCCAAGTGGGAGAGGAAGACCCCGATGATGACTCTGAGGTTAGCGAGGGGCAGTTGATGGGCAGTGAGGATTGTGGGAGAGACTGGAGCGAGGGTGAAGTGGAGAGGTCTGGGAGGATGAGTTCTGAGGAGGATCAGGAGAAGGAGAGGGTGAAGACTATTCTAGAGGATGGCCAGAGGGCAAAAGCTGAAGATTCAGAAGATGAGGCGATTGAGCCTGCTGAAAAGTAGAGTAGGTCTGAGGCTACTGGAGTTTACTAGAGTCGAGGTCACTGTAGATGTATGTGTAGGGGTACATGTCCGCTAGACACCCATAGTCGGTAGAGTTGGGTACTGTTAAAGAGTTCAATTTCTTTTCTGTCCCTAGGTTAAGATTGTAGTTGTTTTTTGAAGTTCTGTTTGAATGTAAGCCCCGATGGGATAATAAAGTTAGCATTAGAAGTGATGTACTAAAGGATATCATATGAAATGTTATTGATTCCAGTCTATGCAATAAAGATATGAGTTTTTAATCATCTAAAATTCTATGATATTTAGTATTTTCCTTGAGCTATGTGTGAGCGACCAGTATGATACCTATTTATGAATAGTGCATGGGCACGTGCGATATGATGGAATGATGTGAACTTGATGTTGAGATGTATTTCAAAACCTACGAATATTGCTTGATGCTTAGAGTGGGTCGTGCAGATGTACTATTTTAATCGAAACTTGAGAAGTTGCATAGTGCGCCGTAGTGGGCTATAGTGTGGACTCTTGTAGTGAATAAGCTGTGAACTATTAGGAAGGAAACTAGACTTGACCTACGTTTCAATCACAATGTCACGGAATAACGACGAGTCACGTATCGAGACCCACCTCCCTCCAAGAAATCCGGTCGACCCAGAAATCCCTATGGCTGTTTTCCGAGAGCGGTTAGAAGGCCTCTGCCCACGAGGTGAAAACGGGAACCACAGTCAGGTGGGGGGGACCTCATCACCGACCGGGACAGACCTCACCAACCGCTTATTGGTAGAGCTACTGCAGCAATAGAGGGAACAGCTATGCCTACAGAACGAGAACCTGCAGAGGATGTTAGGGCTAAGGAGAAGAGGCGTGAGGATGATAACTCCGTCATATTTAAGAGGCTTGCCAGTCTCAACCCATCGGTCTACAACGGTGCTGCCAATCCTAAGGCCTTCGATGATTGGATTCAGGGCATGGAGGGCCTGGTCGATGCCCTTCACTGTGCTGAAGAGTGGAGGGTCGGATTAGCTGTGTTCTATCTTAGGGACGGAGCAGATCGCTGGTGGGCGGCCGTGAGGGAGAAGCAGTATGAACCTGGGTTCAGCTGGAGTACTTTCAAAGAACTGATCAAGAACCAATTCTACCCTGTGTCACTTCAGAAGATAAAGGAGAATGAGTTCATGTATCTGCAGCAGGGGAGGATGAGTATGCTAGAGTATGCCTCCAAGTTCATGGAGCTCTCCCAATACGCCCCTGCCTTCGTCGCGAACGGAAAGTTAAAGATGAACTGCTTCGAAGCAGGACTACACCCAAACATTAAGGAGAGGATGTCCGTACGTCAGTATGCCTCTTATGAGGACCTATACGACACCACGGTAAATATGGAGCGGGTAATGAAGGAGAAGAATAATTATTATGATGAGCAGCGGGGAAATAAGAGGAAGGGAGATCAATAGGGGGACCAGCAGGTCCCGCCCAAGAGACCTTCGGGGAACTTCTACAACAAAAGTCATAATAATCGTGGAGGATAACAGCCTGGGGCTCTGCCTAAAGTAACCTACAACGCTTACGGGAAACCAAGGCACTTTGCTCGGGAATGCCGTTCTGTGAAACGGTGTTTTTACTATGGAAGTCCACAACATCAGGTGCGGGATTGTCCCCTTCCCCCACCTCCTCCTAACTAAGGAAGCGAAGGACAACAGAGACAGCAGAACTACTAGAGTGGGGGTGGCCAGGTAGCCAACCCATACTATCAGAACCGACCACCGCAGCAGTTTATGTGATGCGCCAGGAAGAAGCTGAGGGAGCTCCAAATGTGGTGACTGGTACTTTCTCTATCCATGATAGACCAGTAGATGTTTTATTTGATTCGAGTGTGACGCACTCTTTTATATCTGCAAAGATGGTTAAGGCCCTAGGGTTAACTCCAATTAGTGGACCCCCTTTATTCTCTATGACTCTCCCAGATAGAAAGGTCGTGGGGTGCAAGGAACTTTATGAGAACTGTCCAATTAAGATGTATGAGTAGTTATTCCTAGTAGACCTATACAAATTTACGTTAACTGACTTTGAGGTTATACTGGGAATGGATTGGCTAGCAAGGTACCAAGCCCAAATTAACTTCCCAAAACAGAGGATTGCTTTAAAAGGGCCCAATGGGGAGAAGATAGTCCACAAGAGAAAGGCGCCTATGACTGGGGTAAGACTTATCACTGCATTAAAGGCTAGTAAATTATTGGGACGCGGGTGCGAGGGGTTCTTATGCAATATAGTGGAAACTGCGGGTAGGGAACCGTCTCTTCAGGACATTCTAGTAGTCCGAGAGTTTCCGGATGTCTTCCCGGAGGAGATTTCAAGCATGCCACCCATTAGGGAGCTTGAATTCTGCATTGACCTAGTGATAGGTGCCACTCCTGTCTCTAAAGTACCTTACCGGATGGCACCAGCTGAGCTTAAGGAACTAAAGACACAGCTTGAGGAACTCTTAGAGAAAGGGTATATCCGTCCTAGTACATCCCCGTGGGGAGCCCAGTATTATTTGTGGGGAAGAAGGACGGGATCTTGAGGTTGTGTGTGGACTATAGAGAGTTGAACAAGATTACGGTGAAGAACCGCTACCCTCTACCCAGGATAGATGACCTCTTCGAGCAACTGAGAGGTGCGGGAATGTTCTCTAAGATAGATCTCCATTCGGGGTATCACCAACTCCGAATTAAGGAGGAGGATATACCTAAGACTGCATTTCGCACCCGGTATGGACACTATGAGTTTGTAGTAATGCCTTTCGGACTCACAAACGCCTCGGCGGCATTCATGAACCTTGTGAATAGGGTATTTAAGCCATATTTGGATCAGTTAGTTATGGTGCTCATAGACGACATTTCGATTTATTCAAGGACCCCACAAGAGCACAACCGCTATTTAAGGATTGTTCTAGAGATACTGAGGGAGAACGAACTATATGCTAAGCTGAAGAAGTGTGAGTTTTGGTTGAGTAAAGTAGTGTTTCTGGGGCACGTGGTGTCTCACGAGGGAGTATCAGTGGACCCACAGAAAATAGAGGCTGTCACAAATTGGCTAAGACCTAAGAACCCGACTGAAGTAAGAAGCTTTTTGGGTCTGGCAGGATACTATCGTAGATTCATTCGGGATTTCTCAAACATCGCCACGCTACTAACCAATTTGACTAAGAAAGTCACCAAGTATGAATGGACAGACCGTTGTGAAGAAGCCTTCCAGAAGCTTAACAAGAGATTAACGAGTGCACCCATACTGCCCTTAGCCACCAGTGGCAAAGATTTTGTGATATATAGTGATGGATCCAAGAACGGGCAACGTTGAGCGAGGACGAAGGACGCCGGAAAGACTTGCGATGATTTGTGGGGCCAGTCATCGATCCTTTAAGCCGTTATTGATAAGATCTACGACTGAGAGGGGATCAGGGCATTATAAATGGTATCAGAGCCGACCCGCGACCGTGAGCTGCGCCAGTGGATGGTTAGCCCATGGCTAGTTACCTTGCGGGGCAAAGATACTGAGTGCGGGCCGCCGGTCAAGAAGACTCGTAAGTCGGTCGATTAGCGAGGCACAACATGGACATTGTGCACTTCAAGTGGGGGTGATTGTAACACCTTGAGTGTGGCTTAAAAGGATCAAAGTGACCACTTATATCACCAAAGGTACACCTTTCTTTTCGAGAAGCCCACTCTTAAGAATTCCACAGTTAAGCGTGCTTGCTGGGGAGTAATCTTGGGATGGGTGACTTTAAGAACGGGCTGGGATGGGTGTTGATGTAAGAGGAGCGTGTCATTGCCTATGCCTCTCGGCAGCTAAAAACACATGAGCGGAGCTACCCAACTCATAATCTGGAATTAGCATCCATAGTGTTTGCCCTTAAGATATGGAGGCACTATTTATATGGAGTACATTGTAAGATCTTCAATGGCCACCAGAGTTTGAAGTACCTGTTCTCGCAGAAAGATCTAAGCCTTAGACAAACTAGGTGGCTGGAGTTTCTTAAGAACTACAATGTTGACTTCTAATACCATCTGGGAAAAGCTAATGTGGTAGCTGACGCATTGACTTGTAGGCCCTACTCTGTACTAAATTGCGTAATGGCACTACCCAAGGATCTGTAAGAGGCTTTCTATAAGATAGAGATTAATGTGGTGACACGAGGGAATAAATCGGTGTTATGTGCCTTGGAAGTACAACCGACCCTTGTAGAAGAGATTAGGGCAGCACAGGCTACAGACCCCCAACTGGAGAGGATTATGGAGGAAGTACTGATGGGAAAGCCCCAAGGGTTTGTGATCCATGAGGATGGCACCTTGAAGTTTCACAATCGGGTGTGTGTATCAGCTGTGGAAGAACTTAAGAGAAGGATCCTAGATGAAGGACACAATGCTCCCCATTCTATACACCCTGGCGGAAACAAATTATCTAAGGACTTGAAGCAGACATTCTGGTGGAGTAATATGAAGCAAGAAATAGCTGAGTACGTAGCCAGATGTTTAACATGCCAATGAGTAAAGATGGAATACCAGAGACCTGCAGGGCTCTTACAACCGTTGGAAGTCCCTGAGTGGAAGTGGGACTCCGTGTCTATGGACTTCGTGGTACGACTGCCACCTACACAGAAGAAAAATGATGCGATCTGGGTGATGATGGATAGACTCATGAAAACGGCTCATTTCATAGCTATGAGGAACACATGGACACTGGACCAGTTGGCCCGAGCCTATTTGGAAGAGATAGTTCGACTGCATGCTGTGCCTAGCTTAATAGTGTCTGACTGAGATACAAGGTTTTAGTCGGGGTTCTGGCAGAAGTCACAAGAGGTGTTTGGAACTCTACTACGCTTTAGTACAACATTCCACCCAGCCACAGATGGACAGATAGAACGTACAATTCAGACCTTGGAAGACATGTTGTGGGCGTGCACATTAGACTTTAAGAAGGCTTGGGATGAGTAGTTGGCCTTGACAGAGTTCTCATATAGCAATAGCTACCACTCTAACATCGACATGGCTCCATACGAAGCGCTGTATGGTAGGCGATGTAGAACCCCACTGTGCTGGAAGGAAATTGATGAAGTACTTACGATTGGGCCGGACCTTATCCAAGCCACTACCCAGAAAATCAGAGTGATCCAAGAACGAATGAGAGCTGCCCAAAGCCGCCAGAAGACTTATGCGGACTAGAGGCGTAGACCCTTGCAATTTGAAGTAGGAGATCGCGTGTTTCTCAAAGTGTCTCCAACCAAGGGCATATTAAGGTTCAGTATGACGGGGAAGCTGAGCCCCAGGTACATTGGTCCTTACCCTATCATTCAGCGGGTGGGAGAGGTAGCATATCGGTTGGAAATGCGACCAGAACTACCCAGGGTACACAACGTGTTTTATATGTCCTAACTGCGTAAGTATCTTTCGGACGCTTCCTATGTGATCGAGCCAGACCCTGCACTATTACAGGAGGACCTATCCTACAAAGAGCACCCCATCAGGATTTTAGATCGAAGGGAAAAGCAACTTCGCAGAAAAACTGTGCCTTTGGTGAAAGTACTATGGGCGAATCATGAGGTATCAGAGGCAACTTGGAAGCCAGAACAGAAAATACAGGAAAAGTACCCGCACCTGTTTCCTTAACTAGGTACATGTGCAGTTTCGAGGACGAAACTGTCCTAAGGGCGTAGGATGCAAAATCTCGGAAAATTTGGTGGCTAAAAATTTCCATTCTTAGTAATTTTGTGGCTATGTCAGATCGACCTTGACAAAAAGGACTTGCTATGTATATTTTTTTCCCTTGTTGTAAATGTGGGTCCAATAGGATTTATTGAAAAAAAAAATTATATTTTCTTTTATGGATTATTTGGGAAGAATATTTTTCTCTTTTAAGCAAGATTTCATGCAAGCCCAAAAATCCCTTCCTTTTCTTTTAAACCCTAAAACCGTAAACCCCTTCCTTCCCACTCATCTCTCTCTCTTCTCTCCCTCTAGCCGACTCTCTCTCTCTAGCTGGCCCTCTCCCTCCCTCCCTCTCTCTCTCTCTCTCTCTCTCTCTCTCTCTCTCCCTCTCTCACCTCTATAAGCCGCCGCCCCCTGTGCCACCGGCCAACAGTTCAGCCACCATACGCCCTCCCCTTTCTTCAAGGTAATTACTTTTTCCCTCCTTGTTTTCTCTTGGTAGATGCATGGAGATTCTACTTCCATGCATTCCTCCATGCAAGCAAGAGACTTGGATTGATTTTATGGTTTCAAACTATTAATTTGATATGTTTGGTTTCAAATTTAAATTTGGGGAGGCTTAAAGAGAACACCCTAGGTATCACTATCAGGCCCCCAAATCTGACCTAATTTTACAAATTTGCCCCCATTTGTATGGTGGTTCAATAATTGTGAAACTTTCAAAGTAGGTAGGTCTAGGTGTTCTAAGTATTAGGGTTTTTGAATCGCATGATTTGGATCGGTGTAGAGCAAGTTATGGCCTAATTACTGAGCACTGTCAAAACTAGGTCTGCAGGCATAGTCGGCGGTTTTTGGAGTTTTTGACCTAGCTTTTGTGAGATTTGGTAAAAGCACTAAACATGAAAGTTTTAGTAGACAAAATTATATTTCTAAATTGGGAAAGAAGTTAATTTTTGGAGCTCATAAGTGAACATTATGAGGTTGGGAACCTGGGCTAAAAATCTAGACACAATCTATCAAGTTGGGTCTGGGGCTGCTCTATCCTTAATTTTGGAAAAAATCCCTTGGTAAGGATCGGTTGCCAAAAATTGTGGGATTCATTGGGTGGGAGCCTCTGGATGTACCAGACCATCTCGTTTTGGAATTGGGCCATTTGGAGTAGTGTTGTCCTAGTTTAAATAAAATTTCCCGGGACTGCCTTGTTGAAGATAGTCCCTAACATTGCTCAAAGAAATGAAAATATGACCTAGTTCAGGACAGGACCGGGACGAACCCCAAACATAAGAAAGGTACAGGACGACTTGAGATTTCCGGATTGACTTAGAACACTGAAATTGGGTATCAGAAGCGAAAGTTATGGTCATTAGAAGTTAGGGTACCGAATCTGTCTAGGTCTGGTAGCAAGGGATAGTACGGTTGAGTGTCCTAAATTGGTCTAAAAATAATGGAAAATTTCCCACGTCTACAATTAGGCTAGAATCTGACCCTATGTTGAGGAGAAGCTAAGAACAAATTTTTGGTTGCTCAGGCGAAGCTCAGTGGGCTGCTGTAAGAGAACCGAGCCCGTTAGTTGAACGGAAATCAAGCAACAATCATGCCCTAACCCTTTCCTCGCGTTGTTAAAACTGTGAACTTTTTGGAACTTGAGTAAGAACTACCTATTTGTTTTTTTTAAAATTGAAGGAACAATGTTATGTGAACTGAAGGTGATTACAAGATAGAAATTGCATGTTATATTATGTTATGAAAGTTGCGACTTACCACGTTGTGTTGGAATTTCTGAATTTCCATTGTGATGTCATGGTTGGGAAAAATGACTGAACCTAAATGAACTTATCATGTTAGGTCGACCTCCAGTGAAGAGTAAGGAATTCATTAACTGAAAAGGACTGAATTGGGTGAGTTGAATCTGTTTGAGCTGATTGAAGGCCATAGCCTTCCCTGGGTAACAAGTGCATGCATGTGAGCGACCACGTGCTCGGCTGAGACGTGGGCCAGGATATCGGTAACCACCTTCGAAGGTGGTAAGCTAGGAAAAGGATAAGCAGTAACCGCCTGAGTAGCAGTAGGCCAAAAATGAGTTAAGCGGCTGCGCTATGTCAGAGCACAGGCCATGAGACCCACTGGGGTCACTCACCCAAGGTTAATCTGAATCTGATGCGTTCTAAATTTTAACTATAGAAGTATATCCCTGAAAATAGTAATCAAGAAAGACTATGATAATAAGATGTGCCTGAAAGATGTTTTGCTGTCCCCTTCCATTAAACTGTTTTCTAAATGATTTTGTGTGCGTAGTTGACTGTTAGGGGTGATTGTTTACAGAGTTTATTTCACTTTTATAAAATGTTTTGTTTTCAGGTGAGCTAGTTATGCTTGGGGCTGGGGACATAGAGTAGAGCGAGGTGCGAATGCAGAATTAATAAGTTTAATGTTGGGAGTTGCGATGAACATTAGTTTGTTTTAGTTGGTGTAATTGAATCTTGAACGATATAAGCTTGTTTTGTAATGAGGATTTTCTTGTTTTATGGGGTGTGAGCGAGGCCGAAACACGCCGAAAAGACTTGTGATGATTTGTGGGGTCAGTCGTCGATTCTTGAAGTCGTTATTGGTAAGACCTGCGACCGAGAGGGTTCGGGGCATTACAATGATTCTATGATTTGTGTTGTGGGCAGTTCGCATGCTTTAGAGCATGGGTGCCTGATTGGTACCATATTAATGAGTTGTGGTTGGCCCACCATTAGTTGGTATCATATGAATTAGCCGTGGCTGGGCCAGCAGGATGTGTTCGTCACCCTTATGTTGTGACGGTTCTTTGTGTGAGTCATGCGTTGATTCCTCTTAAACTAAAAAGTTTTGCACTTAGATAAAAATATGTGATATGTTATGAAAATGGTAATTGGTGTGGATTTGAACTTTGGAAATATTATGAAATTAGTTTTGGCTTAGATTTGGACTTTGGATATAATATGAAATTGGTTTTGGCTTGGACTTGGATTTGGACTTTGGATATATTATGAAATTAGTTTTAGCTTGGATTTGGATTTTGGATTTTAAGGATCATTCAGGATATTCATGAAACAGTGATTGACTTTGAAGCATATGTGTGATTAATAAATGCGTTTAAAGAAATATATTATGTGTGGATAGCAAGTGTGTGGAGTTTTGAAAGAGATATGCCTTATGTGTGCATCAAGTATGGTTATGGGCAAGTGATTAGCTTGATTTTATAGGCTTTGCTTTTCTTTTGGCTTTAGTGAGAATTAGAAGCCCAAAAGGTATGGTTGGTATGGGACATCTATGGTTAGTTTAGTGAATAGACTAATAGCAGAGTTTGTTTAGGGACTTAAGTGAAAATGAGAATTCTTGACTCGCATCTGGTGTAGGATAAGCATGACTAAGTTATTCTAATTGCCCACCTCATGGTGTACATAAGCATGTGTGTGTTTTGTGAAGTTGGTGAGCATGTTAGATATGAAAGATATGAGCTTATTTCAATTTATGAAGCATAAGGATGTTCTCTTAAGATATGTTATATTACATGATATTTTCTATTTATATGTCATAAGATATGTGTATTGTCTGGTTATGTGTTGTGTTAACCAGCTATTGTGCAAAGTGTAACAACGGGGAAGGTAAGGGTTATTCACTAGGCTCGGGGAGCCCATGACCTCACCATTTTTTAGGTTTTGGAAGCAAAAAGGGATCGTAAGAGCATTAGGAAGGTTAGCCAGTTGTAAAACACTTTTGAAGAACCTAGTTGGAAATACAAACCCCGATATGTGTTTACATTATGAGTTATGTTTAGTAAATATAAGTATGGATGTATTTCTGGGATTGCACATGTGTAAGAACATTATGGATATAGTTTAAATATATATCTAAATGCATGTTTTCGATTTACCCTCCCGAACTTTACTTAGATTTCAATAAGAGCTTTCGCTACTATCACCTGCTAACAGGTTAATTATGATTAAGAATTTCAACTAGCCTTGTGGGTATTTCTAGTAAGACATCCACGTTAAGTGACAAATAGGCCCCTTTCGGGTGGAGCGTTATGTGCTAATTGGCAGGCCGTCAAGTGAGTCAAATGCTATCTTTGTGGTACAACTGAATCAGTCTCTTGTTATCAAGGAGGAAACCTCAATTTGAGAGGATACTCAAATGTCAATTGGGGTGTTGTCGCAGATTAAGTCTAGGTCAACCTTGGAACACGCCTTTACCCTGGTTGGGATAGTCATATCATGGTGTTGTAAGAACCAAAACTGCACAACAACATTTGTTATAGAGGCAGATTGTGTATCTTGTTACCATAGAGGGAAAAAAAACATTGCCATTAGGTATATGTATACACTAACAAGGTGATTATGTCCCCTTAGACTAAACCTATGCGTTCAAAGCTCATTTGTTGAGTTTAGGAATTTATAAGATTTAGTGCTTAGATGTGTCTTATCATGGGATGGACATGTTTCCTCCATAAAAGAGCAAAATGCTCATGATTTATTCTTGCATGTTTGGCATATTGAAAGAAAAAATTATTTTTTGGACCATCGAGGTTAGGCCAAACAATTTTCCGGACCCACATTTTCTGATAAATATTTACTAGTCCATCTAACTTTGGGTAAACATTTTTTGGAGCCAAAGTTGACCAAACTTATCTTTCTAAAATTACAATAAGGACCCAAAGTTTCTTATATTTTCACATCTAACCCAAATCTTTAAAAACTTACTTTCAAAAAACTAAAATTTGTACATGTGGTTTTTTGCTCATAAGTACTACTCAAAGGCCTCTTTCATCTGATATCAGAGTCACGTGACCAAAAATAATTAAGGTAATTAAGCTAATTAACTGTGATTAATGCTAGAATCATCACCTGCTTGCCCTGGACCAAATTATTCATATATTGTTCATTGACCAGAAGGCCTTTTTATAATAACACCTCAATTAAACTATATCACTAATATGGTTTTAAAATTAAAAGTAAAATTAGCTAAAATTAAGATCGAGGTTAAGGAGTTTAAGAAGCAATTATCTGTACTTCACCTTTCTCTAGTTAACAAAGTTAGGCATAGTAGAAAATCCACTTCCAAAACTAGTAATCCATTTCAACATAAATATTCTTTCTAAAATCTAAAAAACAAAAATCCATTTCCTTTGGATTACATAAAAATCCAAAAAAAAGTAGGAAAAAAATCAGGTCAAAAATCTTCTGAAAAAGCAGAGGAAGAAGAAGACGATGTAGTGTAAGCAGTATACTTTTGAGGAACTACAGAATATGTTCGAAAAAGAACAAAATTCAAAAGAATTAAACAATATTATGGGTGCAATTAGTGATAAACATAATGTGTTATCTGATGATAATGAAGAGACTAGTAATGTCCAATTAGAAGAAGAAATATGTCAGTAGATGAACCTAATCAAGTTAGAAGATCTTAATGTTGTGCCCTTAGAAGAAATAAAAAGAAAATTGGATAAAAAATATGGTAAAATGGTTCTTGAAGATAAGCTTAATGAAATTGGAGAAGAACTCGACTTAGGTGAGACGAAGACTAATCTGGTTAACAATGTTGTTCCTAAGCTTGAAGAATTTGGTGAACCTTCTAGAAGAAATACTCATTTTATAAGACCTAGGCATGTACCAACAAAACGTACAACTAATTTTTCCTTCAAGTTCATCCCAAGAAAAGCTGTAACCTTAGAAGAAATTGGCCTTACTCTAATTAGTCAAACGGGACACATCTTAAATATAGATGGAGCTCATAACAAAGAAGAAATATTTGAACATTGAAAAAGAGGTATGAATAATATTTAAAACCTTAACACTACATGAACTACTGTAAATTTTCTTAATTACATCGAACATAGTTTCTCTGATACTGTAGTTGACTGATATGATTTATTAAATGAAGATGGTAAAAATACATTAAAAATGATGGAAACCCCAACTACTATGTTCAAAAATCTATGTAAGGAAATTAAAACCGAATTTAGGTAAACTTGATTCTGAAGAAAAGGCAAGAGAATGGCAGAGAAACATTAATAATATAGAATTATGGGATATGAGATATCTGAAAAATTATATTGCTGAATTTAGCCAATATTATTGCAAAATCGGGCATAATGAAACCAATCTTGGTATGCTCTATGACGAGTTACCATATCCAATAAATTTCATAATTAATAAAAAATACATTGCATGGCTTAAACGGGCAGATGTCATTGACACCCTTAGTTTAAGAATCTCGTATTTAAAAAAATGGGTCAATGATCAATATCTTGATCTCCAAAAGTAAAAGAAAATTAAGAAATAATTCATAACTTGTTGGGATTCACCTTACCAATGAGGAAAAGAACCTGAAAGGAGAAGAAAAAGAAAATTTTATAAGAAAAAGAGCTTTAATAAGAAAAAAAAAGAAAAATATAAAAGAAAATATTATAATAAACCAAGTCCTAAAAAATGTAGATTTTTTAGGAAAGCATCTTATTGTCCTGCAGGGAAAAACAACTGCAAATGCTAGGCATTTGGAGGAGTAGGACATTATGCTGATGAATGCAAAAATAGAAAGAATAACAAGCTTATTGAAACCTTGGGAAGCATAGATTATCTTGAGCTTAGTGAAGATGAAGCATTAGACCTAATCCTAAGTAATAACAAAGGAATTGTTGAAATTATCTTGGACCATGAATATGAAGAAAGTGATTACGAAGAAACAAGGTATATGATAAAAAGTGGCTCAATTAGTCTTGGTGATCTTCAAGGAGAGAAGTTTGTTGTAGATAATAATAACGAAGAAGTCAAAGGAGATTGGGTTTTTCTCATAATCTAGAAAGACATGATCTATAAATGATCCACCTTTCAATTAAAAAGCAAATACGTATGTGAGATGATTGAAGGAGATCTAAAAATTAAAGATTTTGAGTATGATGTGGGAGAAGTTAATCTTATTAATTGGAAAAACATCCTTCAGTATACAAAGATAGAAAGTATAGATATATCCATCTTGGAAGTACCCAAATCCAAATTACTCGATTACAATATTATAGTAAAGATATTAATCTTTATACTTTGCTCTGTGATATTAGGTATACCAAATTCAATAATCAAATTATCACAGGGATTAAGACTAATTTAGATAATGGATTGGTAGGATTTAATTATCAACCTCGATATTATTTGAGTCTAAAGGATGAGCTTGCTAAAAACTTCCTATCCCTCAAGATAAAAACAGTTCGAATGGAAATGAAAAAAGGGTGATACCTAATAAGGATATTTTGGAAAATTATCTATAAATTAGATAATACGATAGACCCAAAAACTAAGGTTACCATGATAGAGGCAGAAAAATTTGAAAATCCTACCCCTATGTAGAAAATCCAAAGGATTAAATCTAATCCACAGGAGATAAAGATTGATTGTTCATAGATATCTAGCTTTGCCAACCCTACTAAAATCAATGAGAAAAATGTGATAAATATTGATGAGAATGATAAAATTGCCATTAAACCAAATTATTAAGAAGCATGAGTGCAAGATCAGATTGGGGAGAAGGATTTTCATCAGCTAAAGAAGAGCTTGAAGAAGATGATACAAATTAGTATGACCAGTGAAATGAGTAGAATGAATTTTTAACCTACAACACATAATGTAGACCAAAGTATAAGTCTAGATAGAAAGGTTATAGGGTACGAAACAAGAACTGTTTGTGAACCAATTTGTGAAGAAGAATTAGTGAAAAATATAACTATGAAATTTGCTATGAGGCCACCAATACAAATCCTAACAGTATCTATATCCCAATAAGGTTATGTTTAGAGGGATATAATAAATATGAGTTATGTGCCTACATAGATAGTGGTTGTTCTGTATTCTTTGAAAAATGGTCATTATTTCCAGAATTCATATGAAAAGAGGGCAAAAATCATCTACAAGTAAGGATAGCTAACAATAGTCTTATGAGCCACAATGCATTATACTAGTTCTATGGGTTACTGATTAACCCTCTCATAATAATTTTCAGAGATTATATTCTCCATGCACATAGACCATAAAATCAAATAATATTTACAATCAATGGTCACGCACTTCCTATTGAAAAATTAAGTAAGGCTTACACTCATCAAAAAATTGAATTTACACGCAGTTAGCGTGGTGAGAAGGTAATGTCTGCATAACGTGAGATAGTACTAACAATCTCACTACTCAAGTTATCTATTAAAGAGCAAATTACTGAACAATAACAGCGATTATGCAAAGAACTCTACTCTAATAATCATGTAAAATTTTGGGATAAAGATAAGACATTTGCTAAAATCACTTTATTAAATCCTAACACTATTATTTGATTATTTGCATCAAACAAATGGTGTATACACATCTAGACATTCAAGAATTTGTTGAACAAATTAAATAACTTATGGATAAAAGATTAATCAGGAATAACAAGAGTGCTCACACCAGTCCCGCTTTCATGGCAAGAAATCATGCAGAAGAAAAAAGAGGAAAACAAGAATGGTGATCAATTACAAAAAGCTTACTTATAATACTATCTTTAATGGTTATTATATTCCTAAGAAAACAGTCTTTTGGTACAGAATTCAAGGGCCTCTTGATTCTCGAAAATGAATTGCAAAAGTGGATATTGGCATATACAGATAGATGAGGAGAGCATTCCTTTAACTGCATTTAGTTCCCCTTAAGGACATTATGAATGGGATAGTAGTGCCATTTGATCTTAAAAATGCACCTCAGATATTCCAACAAAGAATGGATAACATCTTCAAAGACCTTAATAACTGTAGTTTAGTTTACATTGATGATATTCTTGTCTTTTCAAAAACCATAGAATAAAATAAAGATGATGTCTTAGTTATCACCCAAAGATGTATCGATTATGGTATTATACTGGGTAAGAACAAGTGCATTTATGCTGAACAAGAAATTGAGTTCTTAGGCCTAGAGATAAAAGCTGCACAAATTATTCTACAAATACATAAGAAAAAAATAGAAAATTTCCTGAAAAAATAGAAGGAATCAATTGGAAAGGTTTCTTGGATGCCTTACTATACTTTAGATTTCATTAAAGATTTACCTAAATTAAGAAAGCCATTGCAGCAAAAACTCAAGAAAGAAGTATGTTGGACATGAACCACTAATGATACAAAGATTGTTTAAAATTTCAAAAAGATATGTAAAACTCTTCCTGTTCTTAGTTTGCCTAATGAAAGAGATGACCTAGTTCTTGAGATAGATACCAACAATGAGCATTGCAGCACAGTACCCAAAATCAAAGAACGAGAAAAACTCTACAAATATTGTAGTGGAAGTTTTAATAAGGCAGAATGCAACTATTTCACGATAGAAAAAGAAATCCTTGCAATCATAAGGGGAATTGAAAAGTTCTTAATCTTTTTAGCCCCAAAACCTTTTCTCATTCGATTAGATTATAAAGGAATACTTGGTCTTATGAAAAAAAATTTATTAAATATGCAAGCGAAAGGACGACTCATGCGATGGCAATTGTGGCTTAACCAGTTTTTCTTATCTATTGAACATGTACAGGGATGAAAGAACTCTCTGGCAAATAGTTTAACTCGAGAACTTGCCAATGGTGATTATCAGAGTAGATCTTCTACTAGAAAAGGAGAAAATCCATAATAAAATGTCATTACTACTAGAATGGATTAATCATTCTAATGAAGTCCTTATTGATAATTTAGAATTCTATACAAAAAGTAGATCACATTTTGGTCTGCTATCTTCTGCCAACTAATAGCCCAAAGATTTTCCTTTCTAGAATTACAAGTTAATTACCTTAAATGACCTTACAATATCCAAGAAAAAATAAGTTCCCATGTTCTAGAAAAATGGTTTAATGAGTGGTATGTAGCCTGCATCGACTATTATCATCACTATTCCTATGATATTTGGGAGTCTTGGAGTATAACGATCTACTTTCTTGATAAGTCTGTAGTTGGTGGTGTTGGTTTTCCAACAAATTCAATCTCTTCAAATGACTCCGTCATTAAAGCCTTGGAATATGGGATGATAGTTTACTTTATGGAAATTCAAGATCCAAAGTTCGCATTTTTCTCACCACTAACTAAATTCTAACAATGCATGTTCAAGAAGATCCAAAAATTCTATATAACAGATGCCCATATTTGGAGGTACATTGTGCACCAATCAAATGTAAAAATGAAAAAGTCAAATCAGCCCATTATCTTATTCAGATTGTTGATTATGATGATCCCTATGATCAAAGACAAAAATGGTTTCCAAAAGCACGAGAATTAGTTATTGATCCTACTTTAGCAAGAGTCATCGATTTTTACAAGATTTATCATCAAAGTTGGGCATTAATTGAACAAGGAAAAACGTTAATATATTGTAAAAACACTACTTTCACAGATGACAATAAGTTTAAAGAATACATGAAGATAGGGGGAGTAGTCTCAGAAGATATCTTTGATTATTTATGTGATGTTAGAGCTAAAAAATTCTTATTTAAAAAAGGAAAGAAATGTCTTTTTGAATTATTTGAGAAATGGGCCTTAGAGCATCTTCAAGTTGATGAAGATTTTAATGATTATCCAGATAATGATGGTCCGAAAGATATAATTGGAGATGACATCATGCAGAATCTCAATAACGATGACTAGTCTTATCATTACTAAAAGCTTTGAAAAGTGGTTACTCCACTATTGTACTATTCTGATATGTGTTAGGTCTGTAAAATAAAGTGTGTATTGTAACCATGTGAAAAATCGGTGTGTACTATAGCCATGTAAAAAATCAATGCGTACTGTAGCCATTATGGCATCTAATGTACCCCCAACCCTCTCTAAAAGGAGACGTCAAGTGCTAAGAAGGACACGATCATTTGAGCATTCTTGAGTAAAAGAGAAGTCAAGATTCTCCATTTCTCTATGAGCAAGCATCTCTAATAATCTTAGTAGTTTAAGTCCCTCTTCAAATCTTTCTATTGTAATATTTCCACTTTAAACTTTCAATAAAAGAAGTTTCCTAGTAGGGAATGTTACTCAATTGAACCTTATGTCTTAAATGTTATCATTTCTTGATTAAAAGTCTCACTATCCTTTAAAAATATATAAAACTTGATTGGTGACTACGGTCCGAGGTAGAAAATGAAACGAATATGTGTTGTGTCTGATCTAAGGAAAGTAGGGTTGAGATTAGCAATCTCTGTAAACCAGAAGCTGGAGTCTAGCGTTGACTAAGTTAAGGCACGAAACTCTCTAATTAAGCCTTAATTATTTTTCTAAGCATGGTGGGTCGCTAGTCATAGAAAATATAATATTTACGATATAAGTAGTAGATTGTGATAACTAGTGCCAGTAAAGTTATTATAAGAAGAAAACACACTAAAAATAATCATATTTGGATATTCAAGACCAATTCGCAATTTTAGAAAGTTAAGGGTCAGAAATAGAAATATTTGTCCCCCAAATATTATAACCCAAACATTTGTACCCTAAAAAATAATTACCCAAACCTACATAGTCCCAAAAATATTTATCTAAAAAAGTGGATTTTGCAAATCATTATACCAAACCTCAATATACCCAAAAGTAAATTATTCCATATTGAAATGACACAAGCTTCTAATTTTCCTAGTCACACAGGCAATCGCCTTGACGCTTGAGTAGCGGGTAGGACGAGGCTGAATCATATTGGCACTAGGTGTGAATTATTGATTACTCACGCTGGAAGTGTATGAGTAAAATGAATATGGTCGCCTTAGTCAGTCTATGATGAGGCTCAAGGGAGTGAGTATGAAATAAGATTTCATATTGAAGCCTTAAAAGCTGAATCTTGAGTGTCATGATTAACATTTAGTATGTTGATCTAGTGGCTCAGGTTAAATTTTTTAGTGAAAATGTACCCCGGCGATTCACATGGCATAAAGAGTGAAGTACCAAGCTGAATGGGAGTTATGCTACGATACACATTTCATACTATGTGTACTTATAAGACGACCCATATATGGAGTGACAATTGACTTCCCTATCTCTTGTCACTATGCGATCTTGTGGATGATGACCCTTCGACTTAAAGCTGTGATATGAAGTCGAAACTTGATGATGCTACCTTAATGTGTTTCCTAAGGATCATGATGTATATAGTTTAGCGACAAACACGTTAGGAAAGCAGTTAAGTTGAGATTAAATTTCATGAGTGTTTAAGGAAAAATATATCCATCATCACCATTTCAGCTCGAACGATTATATTAAGCATATAATCATATGATTTATCATATGACATAAAAGGATTGTGTACGCCACTGGTGATGCTGAGGATGATCTGGGGTATCGTATTTTATGAAAGTGTTGTGTCAGTTATGGTGACAAGATCTAACACTATTGGTATATTTTTGGTCCCACGCTCTAATCCCAGCATGAAACGTGAAGCGATTCGTTGCCAGAGAGATATGAGATTTATGGATTATGTGACTGAGGAGGAGCCGTTGACTGGAGAAGTAACGGTCACACTATAATGAATATTGATTTGACAGCTATGAAAATATTAATTCAGTAATGAATTCCCTAATTCTATATATACTATTTGCTATTATAAAATAGGGAAAACATATTAGGAAGTTTGCAGCCAAAAATCAGAAACATTCCCATACAACTCAATCTCTCTAGTCTCTCTCTCACAACCAAGCCACCTAGGAGGTTTGGGCTGGGAACGTGAACCTCAATGGTGACTCTAGTAGCTACCAAGTTCATGGGTAGCATTCAACAGACATGATCTGGGACGAGCACCAAGGTAAGTCCAACAATTTCCAACAATATACATATATATATACACATACACACACGCATACATATATATGTACATATATGTAAGCATGCATGCAAGTATGCGTGTGTGTGTATATATATATATATATGTACGTATGTATGTATGTGCATATATATAAATATATACATATACACACACACACACACACACACACACACACACACACATATATATATATACATATACATATGTATATGTAAACATATATATATAAATACAAATATGTATATATATATACATATATATATATGTACCTATGGGTAGGAATACCAGTAGGAGTAAGGTCGCCTACAGCTGGATCTCCCCAGAGCCCGCAAAAACGGGACCCACGCTGTGAGTTGTTGTTGTTGTTGTTGTATATATATATGTATGTATATACAAATTTATAAGTATATATATACATATGTGCATATATATATATATATATATATATATATATATATATATGACAACACACGTAAGTATGTATATATATACGCATATCTATTACATACCATATATATGTATATAAATATATACATAAATAGGCAAATAAAATAAATAAGCAAAATATATTATTAATATATATATATATATATATTATATATATATATATATATATATGCTATATGTATGATGTGTGTGTGTGTGTATATATATGTATATGTGTGTTGTGTGTGTATTATCCATACATATATGTGCACATGACATATATATACATATATATATATATATATATATATATATATATTATATATATATACACACACACACACACACACACACACACATATAGATATACATATATGTATCTATATATACACAATATATATAATATATGTATATATATATATATATATACATATATATATATATATATAATATATATAATATAAATATATATATATATATAAGATATATATTATATATATAATATATATCGTAAATATATATACATGTGTATATATAAAAGTAGGCGTGCATATGTCACAAAAGTATATTATCATATATGTATGTATGTATGTACAATATACGTATGTATGTATACATATATATACATATATACTATACATATATACATATATATATATATACATATATATATAATATATATATATAATAATATTAATATAATCTATCTATATATGTATATACAAGTAAAAGTCCTTATGTTATACAGATATATTTTAAAAATCACATATGGACAAATATGAAGCGTATGTTGTGTCCGCATTGCTATGTAATGCGCCGAATGCCCCAAATTGTTGCTCATGCAAGTCGGCAACTAACAACTTGCTCGCTATTACCTCCAGTAAGCGCAGGAACACCTAATCATGGCCACTATAGAATTTGGTTAGCGA
>JAKOGI010003280.1:37500-59759 GCA_029747015.1 Carnegiea gigantea | reverse complement strand
TATATATATATATATATATATATGTATATATATATATATGCAAATATAGATATATATCGACACACACACATATGTATATGTGTATGTGTTTACACACACATAGACACACACACACACACACATATATATATATATATATGTGTGTCTGTGTCTGTGTCTGTGTCTGTGTGTACATATATATATATATATGTATATATATATATATATGTATATAAATATATATATTTATATATTTATACACATATGCATACATACATACATATATATATATATATTTAGACCTATATACATGTATATATATATATGTATATCCATCTATATATATATATATTTTTATGTGTGGGTGCGTGTGTGTGCATATATAGACACACACTCACACGCACGCACCCTCTATAAATCCTCGGAAATTTAAGATCCATTTTGGGATTATTGATGACGTGGGTTGATTTAAAACTATGAACTAAATCAGCCCAAGGTGAAAAAGAAATGAAATTCAATTATGATCCATACTTTTACTTTTGTTTTAATGAAATTTGTTTGTGATTTCCACCTCTGTGTTGTTTAAATTTTAATTGGGTGTTTAAATCCTTTTTATTAAAAAAAAATCTATTTAGTGAATATCTGTTGCTTCCTATTTTAAGGGAAAAAAACGAAAATTTTTTGAATTTGGAAATCCCAAATATTTTTCCCCCGGAAGAGCGTAAAACCCTAGCTCCGCCCCTTTGGCCGGCCACTCCCCTTCCCCCTAAACCCTAGTGGCAACACATGCCCTCCCCCCTAGACCTATTGGCAACCACCACACCCCACCCACTCTTTCTCTTCCTCCCGGCACCCTCTCTCTCTACAGCTCTCTCTCTTTCGCTCTCTCTCTTTCGCAGTCTCTCTCTCTCTCTCCCCCTCTCTCGCCAACCCATCGCTGTGCCACCGCTACCCACCGGCGCCACCCGGTTCCCCCGACACCGCCGCCGCTCAGCTGCCAGTAAAGCACATGGCCCTTGGTTGTGCGTGAGGGTGCATGGGTGATGCACCCATTCATCCCATGTTCAAGTGCTTCAAAATTTTTCTTTAAATCCTTTAAATGTTTTGTGTGGTTTTAATCTTGCAAATCCATGTAATTTCTAGTGTAAAGTTTTAAAATTTCAGCTTTGAAATCGGGAGTAAGAGGAGAAACATTCCCCGTTCGAAAACCGACCCAAGGTAAATTTTAATGACGTCTTTGCATGATTTCATCGATTAAAGTCCTTAAGTTTGGCTTGATTTGGGTAGGTTAGGGGTCTCAGAATCTGTAAAACGGATGTAAAATGGTGGGTGACCCGTCATGGTGGGGGGAAAAAAATCGAGCCAAGGATATTCATTGGGAGCGGAAATATGGACAGAACATTCTGGATTTAAAGGTGGTACATACCTTGTATTTGAAAATTCAGCCAGGACAGGCAGTAGCCTAAAAATTGTGAACTTTTTAGGATCGCTGGATCCTGATGTACTAAGTAATTCAACTTTTGAATCGAGTGGATCAGAGTAGTATAGCCCGAGTTATGGCCGAATTACCAGGGGCTGTCCAGATTAGGATAGCCCATGACATTGTGGATAGATATGGGAAAACAACCCAGTTCGGGTTAGAGTCTGATAAAACCTTAAACATAAGAAGTGTAGAAGATGGACCAACCTTTGCACAAGGGGCAAGAAATCAAAATTCCAATGACGGAAACAAAAGTTATTGTCTCTGGAATTTGGGCCCAGATTCTAGTTGAATCTGGACCCAGAGTTCGGCTACGGTTGGGAGCCTTAGGCATGGATAAAAATCTTAGGAAAATTCTTATCAGTAGGGCAGGGGCTAGAGTTATGGTCCAGAAGGTTTTGGACTAAATGTGAGCTATGTTTGGACCAGGTGCAGAGCAGTAGTCCCAAACTAATAACCGAGCTCGTAAATTATATGGATTCCAGGTAATAATCATGCCTTAACCCTTTCCCGAGTTGCTTAAGAAATGCATGTGTGTTGAACATGGCAAGAGCTGTCCTACATGCTGGTTTTATGAAAATGTGGCGTGGTTTGATCAAACACGACTACATGATCAAACGGAATGGTTTGCTATGTATATAGAGTTGGGTGTTGGATTGTTTTCCTTGGGAATGAAAGTTTGTGTATTGTGGTAATGCCTTGAGGATCGGGTTGAATCTGAATGAATTATGCATTTTAATTTGACCTTTAAATTGGATAAGCATGATAGTAAAAGTAAAGCTGATTATGGGTGAGACTGTGAGCTTGTTGTATTGACTGAAGGCCAATAGCCTTCACTGGGAAATAGTGAATGCATGTGAGCAGCCACGTGCCCTGTAGGTACGTGGGCCAGGCTAGCGGTAACCATCCATGATGATTGTAGGCCTGGAAATGGTTGAGCGATAACTGTCCTAGTCGGCGGTAGGCCATGATTAAGTTAAGCAGTTGCGTTAAATCCAAGCGCAGGCCATGAGACCCAGTGGGATCGCTCACCCTTAAAACCTGATTACTATTCTTGGAACTTAGAATTGTATGTGTGCATTACTAAGAACGTGTAAGTATGGACGGTTACTCTAATGGAAACAAATGAGTGTGGTCTTGTTACTTTCCCCTACCCCTAAAATGTTTTAAAAATGAATTTGTGTGCATAGTTTAACTTTTAGGGGTGATTGTTATTCAGTTTATCTCACTTTTGCAAAATGTTTTGTTTTCAAGGGAACTAGTTGTGCATGGGATTGGGGGACCAAAGGTAGAGCAAGGCCCCAAGGCTTAAGCTGAAGGATACAACCTTTAGTTGTTTAAAGAAGAGATTTGTAATGAACAATTATTTTAGTTTAGTAGTTAGTAAATGAATCCTCTTAAGTTAAAGTATTATTGAAAATCTTTTGCATTAATTGTTATTTGATACACAGCCTGGTATTTCTAAGAAGAAAATATGGCGGTAACACCTCAAACTAGGTTCTGCTGGCACGTAGGTTAATAATTAGTAATAAAGAAAGAAATTAGAAATCCGGGGTTTTACAAAGATTGTAAGAAACTAAGAACTAAAACTAGTAGACCTAAGGACTTCACAGAGATGGGCAAGGGTGCGTACATGGGCATGTAACATGGCATAAATGTGTTATTGCAAGAAACTAAGAACTAAGAACTAAGAACTAAAAGATTATAAGAAACTAAGAACTAAAACTAGTAGACCTAAGGACTACGTGGACAGTGAGTGTAGAGATAGGCAATGGTGCATACATGTGCATGTAATATGGCATAAATGTGTTATTGTGTGAATGTCTGTCGTATGTGTAAGTGAATCTATATAGGAATGGAGGGTGCCTAATATTGTGGTTAGGTAGGAGGTCCTCGCTTGCACAAGTAGCTAGCTAAGAGACCGGGTTAGAATGTATAGGACCACATTCGGCATGTAAGATGGGCATTAGCCAGGCATTTAGAAGATATACCCAATAGCTGTTTGAGGATGGAGGGCAACTACGTCTTCTTTCTACTGCTGACCGTAAAAGGACACCCTGAATGGCGCTACAGAGTTGACGAGCTGCACCCTTGGGCTCGTGATCATTGCCTAGGGGGGAAGTGTTGTTGGTGTGACTAGGAGCCTATGGGGATGAATGTGGTTAATTGGATAAACTACCTGAGACTGGAGGGCCCCTATGACCAGGAACATATACCCACAGCTAGTGAGGAGGATGCCCTAACTCGAAAGATGAACTCACTGATGAGGAGGGAGACTCTAAGGATGAGGGAGTTGTTCCTACTGAGTCGGGTCCATTGGAGGGGGAGGACCTTGAGGAGGACCCCAACGAGGAGGGGAAAGGAGGACCCTAAGGAAGATCCTAGGGAGGAGGAACCGATGGAAGAGGAGGATCCCAGTGAGGAGGAACAAATTGAAGAGGAGGATCCCAGCGAGGAGGAACGGATAGAAACGGAGGACCTCGAGGAGGATTCTGAAGTGAGTGAGGGAAAACTTATGGGAAGTGAAGACCTTGAGGGAGACTTTAGTGAGAGCAAGACGGAGGCTCTTGAGGGAGAGAACTCGAAGGGGGATCAGGAGGAGGGAGGGATGGAGTTCATCGTGGGGGTCAACCAGATGAGGCGACCTGAGGTCTTGAGTGATGAGATAGATCCTGTGGGAAAAAAGGGTTGAGTTTGAGATTGGGGTGACCAGCTGGAAATAGGGCCGGTGTGGCCGAAGGTACAGGGGTACCTGCCCACTAGACGCCCCTGACTAGTAGGAGCTAGTAGTGATTAAAAAGTTTTGTTTTCTAGGACAATCCTGTTAGTTATCTTTTGTTATATTGTTAGGCCACTGTGGGCTAATAATGTTATAAATTGTGATGTAATGAAGAGTACTAGTATGGAACACCTATGATTTTCAATTCTATGCAATAAAATCTTTTGAGTTATCTGAATACCAGTTTTCGCTATTTGCGAAGTATGTGAATCACGTGAACGTGATGCCTATATGACGTATAATGCATAAGCATGTGATGCCGTGGATGGACCACGTGAAGGTGGCAATGTGATGTGATTGAAAATCTGTAAAATGTTGCATAATGCAGTAGCATGTGGTGTATTATTGAACTCTAATAGTACATAGGGTATGAAATTACTTCCCGAACAGGATGGCGAGAAACAACAATGAATCCCAAACTGAACCTCACCCCGTTACAAGAGTCTCTGTGAACCCGAAAGTTCCCATGTCGAGCTTCAGGGAATGACTTTAAGCCCTGCACCCCAGGAATGTAAACAGGTCTCACAGTCAGGTGGATGAAACCAACCTACCTGTTGGAGTAGACCTCATTAACCTTCTCTTGCTAGAACTACTTCAAAAGGAAAGAGAGTAGTTATGATTATAGAATGAACAACTGCAGAAGCTGATGGAAGTCAGGGAAAAGAAGGTCAAGAAGGATAACTCTTATATGTTCAAGAAGTTCGCGAGCCATAACCCCCCCATCTACGATGGCACCCCCGACCCTAAAATCTTCAAGGACTATATCAGGGGCATGGAAAAATTGTTCAATGTACTTCAATGCCCCAAGGAGTGGAAGGTGGGCTTCGCAGTGTTTTACCTGAAGAATAAGGCCGGTCTATGGTGGGCCACAGTGAGGGAAAGGCAGCATGAGCCCAGTTTTAGCTAGAGCAAGTTCAAGGAATTGGTCAAGGATCATTTCTACCCCATCTCCCTCCAAAAAGCCAAAGAGAATGAATTCGTGTAGTTACAGCAAGGGAACATGATCGTGCTGGAGTATTCCTTAAAGTTTATGGAGCTCTCCCATTTTGCCCCGGCCTTCGTAGCCGACAAAAGGCTTAAGATGAACCGGTTCGAGGCTGAACTCAATCCTACCATTAAGGAGATAATGTCGATACACCAGTGCATTTTCTATGTGGACCTGTATAATACTACGGTCAACGTAGAAAGTGCAATGAAGGAGAGGAGTAATTACTTCAATGAGCAGGGGGGTTAAGAGGAAGGGGGATAATCGAGGAAACTTCTAGCCGTAGGAGTAGTACCAGAGGCCTCATGGGAATCAATACTCAAACAAAAACGCTCGTGGAGGCAAGCACCTCAATGCGCGGCCTAAGGTGACTTGCAACGCTTGCAGGAAGTTGAGGCACTATGCCTAGGAGTGTCATTCAGCTAAGAGGTGTTTCTGCTGGAAGCTCTTACCACTAGATTCGAGATTGCCTGCACCCCCCACATTCTGCTGGTCAAGGTCATAGGGGACAAGGATAAGCACAAGGACAGGGACAGTGACCCCAGCAACCTTATCAGAATAAGGGTGAGCAGGCGGCCAATCCCAACCAGCAGAATTGGGCACCTCAGCAGATTCAGGCCTGACCTCCCAACCAATCTCCCAGAAATAATAGGGGCAGAATATATGTGATGCGCAAAGAGGAGGCAAAGGATGCTTCAAACGTCGTCACGGGTACATTTTCTATCCAAGCTCAACCAGTAGATGTTTTATTTGATTCGGGTGCTACGTACTCTTTTATTTCTGTTAAACTGGTTGAGACATTAGAACTAGTTCCAACCCATAAGTCTTCCTTACTATCTGTGATTCTTTCTAATGGGAAGACTGTAAGGTGTGAGGAACTTTATGAGAATTTCCCTATTCGAATGCATAAGCATGAGTTCTTAATGGTCCTATATAGGTTTGAGTTAACTGACTTTAGGGTTATCCTGGGGATGGAGTGGTTAGCAAAATATCAGGCTTAGATAGACGGTCTAAGATGAAAAATCACTCTAATGGGGACAATGGGGAGAAAGTGGTGCATAAAGGCAAGAGACCCAGAGTGGGAGTGCATGCCTACAAGTTGTTAGGTAGAGGATACGAGGGATTCCTGTGTAACGTAGTGAAAACTGAGGGTGCCAAATCCTCGCTTAAAGACATTCCAGTAGTGAGGGGATTCCCAGTTGTATTTCCAGAGGAGATCCCCGGTATGCCACCCCTTAAAGAGGTAGAATTCTATATCGATCTGACCCTCGGAGCCACCTATATCTCTAAGCCACCCTATCGTATGGCATCGGCGGAACTTAAGAAATTAATGACACAGCTGGATGAGCTATTCGAGAAGGGGTATATCCGGCCTAGTACATCTCTATGGGGAGCCCCAGTGTTGTTTGTTAAGAAGAAGGATGGAACCCTTAGGTTGTGTATAGACTATAGGGAACTGAACAAAATAATGGTCAAGAACTGTTACCCTCTACCCATAATAGATGACGTTTTCGACCAGCTCAGTTCCACGGGGACTTTTTCCAAGATAGACCTTCGTTCGGGGTACCACCAACTCCAAATCAAGGATGAAGACATAACCAAGACTACCTTTTGTACCCGATACGGACATTATGAATTCATAGTGATGCCCTTTGGCCTCACTAATGCCCCGCCAACATTCACGGGCCTCATGAACAAAGTCTTCAAACCCTACCTGGACCAGTTCGTGGTGGTTTTTATAGAAGATATACTAATCTACTCGAGGACTCCAAGGGAGCATACCCACCATTTGAAGACAGTTCTAGAAGTATCAAGGAAGAATAAATTATATGCTAAGTTTTCAAAGTATAAATTCTGGTTGGATAAGGTGGCATTTTTAGGACATGTAGTATCTAATGAGAGAGTGTCTGTGGACCCTCAAAAAATAGAAGCCGTAATGAACTGGCCAAGACCTAAGAACCCGACAGAAGCGAGGAGTTTCTTGGGTTTGGCAGGGTATTATCATATGTTTGTCCAAAACTTCTCGAAGATCGCCACCCCACTCACCAATTTGACCAGGAAGGCCGCTAAGTGTTAATGGATGGAGTAGGGCGAGGAAGCGTTCCAATAACTTAAGAAAGGATTGATAACTGCACCAATACTGGCCTTACCCACCACCGATAAGGACTTTATGGTGTATAGCGATGCATCTTAGAGTGGGTTGGGATGCGTGCTGATTCAGGAGGATCGTGTTATAGCCTATGCTTCATGGCAACTGCAGTCTCATGAACAGAACTACCCGACTCTCGACCTAGAGTTAGCGGTCATTGTGTTTGCACGTAAGATCTGGAGACATTACTTGTACGGGGTACATTGCAAGGTTTTCACCGATCACCAAAGTCTAAAATACCTCTTTTCACAAAAGGATTTCAACCTGAGGTAGACAAGGTGGTTGGAGTTCCTAAAGGACTATAATGTCCATTTCCAATACCATCCAGGAAAAGATGCATTGAGTCGCCTGCCGTACTCGGCACTAAACTGCTTGCTAGCACTCCCTAATGATTTGTGTGGGGAGTTTTGGAAGTTGGAACTTAAAGTAATTACCCCGTAGCCAAGACTATGCTTTGTACCTGGGAAGTACAGCAAACACTCATAGAGGAAATTTGAGTAGCACAGGCTATGGACCCTTAATTAGAATGGATCAGGGAAGAAATATTAGTGAGTAAAGTACCCGAATTCGTGATCCATTAGGCTTACCATTGATTTAAAGAAAGAACAACGTGATTTGAGTAATAGTGGATCGACTCGCAGAAATGGCACATTTTATAACCGTGAGGAATACCTGGACTCTGGACCAGTTAGCTCGAGCATACCTCGAGGACATAGTGCGACTACACGGAATGCCCAGATCTATAGTGTCGGATCGAGACACCAGATTCCAGTTGGGTTTCTGGCAAGATACAGGAAGCATTTGGGACGTTATTACACTTTAGTACTACCTTTCATCAAGCTACAGATGGGAAAACTGGACGCACTATTTGGACACTGGAAGATATACTAAGGGCTTGCGCCCTGGACTTCAAGAAAGCGTGGGACAAACAGCTGGCACTAATCAAGTTCTTCTACAACAACAATTACCACGCAAGTATTGGGATGGCCCCGTATGAGGCACTGTATGGGAAGAGGTGCAGAACTTCTCTCTGTTGGCAGAAGATCGACGAAGCTCTGACTATTGGGCCAAAATTAATCCAAGCCACCACTAATAAGATAAGGGTGATCCAGGAACGAATAAAAGCCACCTAGAGCCGCTAAAAAAGCTACGCCGATCGAAGGTGTAGGCCGCTCGAATTCCAAGTTGGGGATCAAGTGTTTTTTTGAGTTTCCCCAACCAGGGGAGTCGCGAGATTTGGTATGGCGAGGAAACTCAGCCCGAGGGACATTGGGCCGTACCTAATCATATAGAAAGTTGGGGAGGTGGCATATCGGTTGGAGCTACCACCTGAACTTCCAAGGGTATACAATGTGTACCATGTGTCGTAGCTACGGAAGTACATTCCAGATCCCTCGGACGTAATCGAGTCCGGTCCCATACAACTCTAGGAGGGCCTTTCGTATGAGGAGCAGCCTATGCAGATCTTGGATCGATGAGAAAAGCACCTTCACAGGAAGATGGTGCCCTTGGTTGAGGTCCTCTGGGCTAATCACGAAATGTCAGAAGCAACTTGGGAACCAAAGCAGGAGATGCGAGATAAATATGCCCACTTGTTTCTATAAGCAGGTATGTACAAGTTTCGTGGACACAACTTCTTTAAGAGGGATAGTATGTAAAACACCTAGAAAAACTTTATTCTTATAAGCCAGTGCACTTGGGCAAATTTTGAAGTTTCGAGGATGAAATTTTCCAAAGAGGGGTAGTATGTAAAACTCCGGAAAGTTAAGTTCCATTTTGGGATTATTGATGACGAGGGTTGATTTAAAACTATGACCAAAATCAAGCCAAGGTGAAAAAGAAATGAAATTCATTTACGATCCATACTTTTACTTTTGTTTTAATGAAATTTGTTTGTGATTTCCACCTCTATGTTGTTTCAATTTTAATTAGGTGTTTAAAACCTTTTTTATTAAAAAAATCTATTTAACAAATATCTATTCCTTCCTATTTGAAGAACAAAAAGGAAAGTTTTTGAATTTGGAAACCCCAAATATTTTTCCCCTAAAAAGAGCCCAAAACCCTAGCTCCCCCTTTTGGCCGGCCACTCCCCTCCCCCCAAACCCCAGTGGCAACACCTCCCCTCCCCCCAGACCTATTGGCAGCCACTATTCCCCCACTCTCTCTCTTCCTCCGACGACCTCTCTCTCTCTACAGCTCTCTCTCTTTCGCTCTCTCTCTCTCTCTCTCTCCCCCTCTCTCTCTCTCTCTCTCACTCTCCCCCTCTCTTGCCGACCCACTGCTGCGCCGCCGCCACCCACCAGTGCCACCCGGTTCCCCCGACACCACCGCTGCCCAGTTGTCCAACCATCGGTAAAGCACACGACCCTCGGTTGTGCATGAAGGTGCATAGGTGATGCACCCATGCATCCCATGTTCAAGGGCCTGAAACTTTTTCTTTAAATCCTTTAAAGTGTTTTGTATTGTTTTAATCTTGCAAATTCATATAATTTCTAATGTAAAGTCTTAAAATTTCAGCTTTGGAATCTGGAGTAAGAGGAGAAACATTCCTCGTTCTATAATAGTCCGACCCTAAATCATGTTTATTCATGTCATGAATACATGTGATTAATTTCATCGCATTTAAATCATCGTTTTCTTTGTTATTTCAATTGGGAGAATTTAAATGGGCCCTCACCTTGCAATTCGGGTTTTTGTTCTTGTCAAATTCTAGAGATCATTATTAGGCCTTGATATTTATGAATTGAGCGATTTAATTATTTTCCATGACACCACAAACATTTAACCTCGAGCATTGGGGGGAAAAAAATAAAATTTTTTTTTTCAAGCGCACTCGGTTTGAGCTAGTTTTTGAACCCGAACCCGTTTAAGGCCAATTTCGGTCCACCAAGACTTGACCTTATTTGTTTAGCTAATTACCCTTAATTAGGCCTTAATTATAGTTAGTAAAAAGTAGATTTTGAGGGTTAATTTTCAGCCAAGTATTTATTTTGCTTAAGCTTTTGTTTTGCACCAAGTTAATTCAAGACATTTTCTATCTCTTCTTCTCTCCTCCTTCTCTCTACCCCACGGCCTCACCAGAATAGCATAGCCTAGCCCTTTTGTGGTGATTTCTGGCCACTTTCTGGCCAGCCTCTACCAAGGGTTGCAACCTCCAACCACCTCCCTCCACCAGCTATCATCTTCCACCCTCAAAATCACTAAATATCATCTCTCTCTCCACTTGTTTCAAGCTCAAAGTAAGTGGCTTCTATCTTGTTCTTTGGATTTTTGGTTTTGCTTCTTGTTTTGGTTGTTTTAATGGTGGATCATGTTGTTTTGATTGAATTAAGAATTATTTTGGTAATGGATCATGGTGGAGTTGTAGTTGGATGATGCTAGGGTTAGGGTTACTTCTTAATCATGCAAGCTTCATGTTTAAGTGTTGGATATTGATTGTTTTATCCTTGATTTTGATCATTTTTTAATCTATTGAAGTTTATTATGATGTTTATGATAGTTTGAAATGATGGGAGTGAGTTCAAGTTGACCTTAAGTTAGGATTTTGTCCAAGAATGCATGGTTTGGACCAAACTAGTATTAAAGTTGAAGTATGTATATATGTGACTAGAAAATGAGCTTTATTGGATATGAATATGAAGTGAAATTGAGTGTGGTGTTTTTGTATGATGTTGGGATGGACCAAAGTGTGTTTACATGCTTTTAAGGAATGGTTTAAGTTGAATGTTTGTGTGAAAAGTGAGGGAACAAACTCAAACAGTGGGGCTAGAATTTCCTGAAAAACAGGACAAATTTTGAGATGAAACTGGTAATGATCGGCCCAGCCAAAAATTATGATTTTTGGTGGATAGATAGTCAGTGTGTTAGCTTTAACATGGCTGTTGAATTGCATTAATCCGAGATCTGTGGAAAAAGTTATGGTCATTTTACTGAACCTGTGCAAGATGGACTCAAAACTGACATGTTGGTATTCTAGCCCCATTTTAGGTACCCTATCGTTAGAATCATGTTACGTGTCCTTAATGAAATTTTTAGAGGACTTCCTAAGCTTTTCATATTAGGATCTTAGGTCTCATTTTGAGGTCGGGAGTATACGTTGTGAATTATTCTTTCCGTACCCTCTTTATAAGCCCTTTTGCTCTGAATTTGCTACCGCGCCTTAAATCACATTTCTATGGTTTATATAGTTTCATCATTTTAGTTTAATCTATTAACTGATTTGTAAAGATTCTTCATAAGTCAGTTTTATTTAAAGGCATCATTTATAAGAACAAGCTCATTTCTGACCTCATGTACCTATAATGATCTTTTGAACAGAATCAAGGCCTAAGCTTTCATTCTCTCCACTTTTGTGCATCTTATTATTCTGTGAACTTGCTTTCAAAACTTCCAGGTATGTTCATTGCCTGTATCTTTAGCAATTAGCATGTATTTATTGAAATCGTAATGTTTTGGTAAGTATATCAATGAATCAATTTAATCAGTGCTTTATCATATAATTAGTGACCCCATCAGTTATCAGTTATAGGGCATTGCCCTCCAGCTACCCGCGTGGCTTCAGGCCAGGTCCTCCAGTCGGCTTGGCAAGTATACACCTATTCACAGATCGTAACAATTACTAAGGGGTGCGCTAACAGATAATAATTGACAATTCAGTTTTATATGCGTCTTATTCCCTATTTTAAAATCAAAATAAGTTGTAAAGAGAGCCCAAATAAATTTTCAGTAAATCTTTAACATTACAGGAAGACATGTACTGAGCTTTGACTCACAGTTCAAAATTTTTTTATGTTTTGTTTTAGGAAAGTGTTTAGTGAACTGCCCTCAGACGGGCAGGACGACTGAAGGTGATAAGTGAGCCAGGGCCGTCCATGTGACTGGCCGTATAGGAGTGCTGAGATTCTATCATATCATATTGTGATGTATTTTGGTGTTGCAACTATATATTTGAACTGAATTATGTATTTTGGTGTAATCCTTGAGATGATTGGGATGTTAGAACCGTTCCTGTACATAACTAAATGGTTTGAATGGTTGTGATGGTGGATGCCTTGTTAGGGTAAACTTTGGTTTTAATGGCTAAGTTTTCATGTATAAGGGAAGCCTTGTCCTTTTTGGGCGGCGGTAATGCCCCGTTCATTGGATTATTATTTTTGATTGGTGAACTTGAGCAGGTGAATGCAAGTAATGAATCATGTACTTTTTGGGGCGTTATAGAATAGGTATCAGAGCCAGGTTGAGATTTTCTTTGAGGAAGGGAGAATTAGATATTATAGGGTAAGAATGGTTATCGTGGGGGTGCTATTGTATACTGCTAGAGTGATATTAGGAGTGTAGTAACGATATTAGAATGCAAGTTGCTTCCATTGCATGTTCCTTATTTATGGATATGTATGCCTCTCAAATATGTGTTTTCTTCGTTAGATGGACCCTTATGGCGTTAATATGTGGCCGGGTGGATCTATGATTGCTCACATTACGCTGCTACAGGCTAGTATAGAGGCTCATGTATAGGACCCTTACTCTGAGTTTCGCAGTATTATGGTCCGTGCATAGAGACTGCTTTGGTCCTTACCCCTGGTTGGCCCGTAGGTGGAGTTTTGGCATCGTTATCATGACTTTATGATAACAGGGAACCCAGACTTGGACGGGCCTAAGTTTCAGGCCCAGGGGCCTTAGACAACTGTCACTACGGACTTGTTATTAAGGGAAGAGTTTGATTAGGGAGGGATCACCACGGAGACGTTACAACATGTTTTTCCACTATATCAGGTGCCTCCCCCTCTTGCAGCCCCAGCACCAGCACAGGGGCCACCCTCCCCACCAGCACTAGCACAGGGGCCACCCTTCCCACCCGTACCAGGTACCCCACTTATGCCCGATAGCCCTGGAGAGGCTCACGTGGTGATAGACCTCCCTGACACCCCAGATTTAGTGGTGATTAGTTCTAGGGATGAGGGCCACCAGGGAGAGGAGGATAATCCCGAGGAGGATCAAGACATTGACGAGGTGGGGGTAAAGCAGCAATGGGAACAGGAGGCTGATAAGTTGATGGTGGAGTTATAGGATGAGCAGGAGCAACAAGTCCAGTAGGAGATTGGTGATGCCGAGTCAGAGGCATCTACTAGCAGCTTCGATTCAGGTGAAGAACCTGATGATGAGTCTGACCCGGACTACGATCCATCTAGGGATCGTTAGGTGGTTTTAGGAGTTGGTGTAGTGGTTTTCATTTTGAGCCCTATATATATATATATATATATATGGTATGGTTAGATAGGATAGTTATATTTTGTGTGGCATTTGACATTATATACAATTAGTCCAATCCTCTCTGACCGTGATGACATGGTCCGTACCTCTTTTTGGTCATGTGACAGATCTAGTGTCTAGGGGCTATTTAGTGTTTAGTGTTAGGGTAGGATTTAGAGCTAGACTTGCTTACTCAGCTAGGTGTACTATGCTTTTGTTGCTCATGTATATAAATCAGTAGCTATGTATGTAAGTAAGCCGTTATGAAATAAAATGATGACGCTCTGAGTTATGAAATAATCTTTCAGCCATCTTCTATGTATTTATTAGGCATGTTTATCTTATATGTCTAGAGGTTCCAGTGCTTGAATTGTTTTATTTAATGTATGATCAGAATGTTTGAGTCAGTGCAAAACAACATGGAGGTTCATGTAGAGAACAATTTAGAGCAAGGCCAGGGATCGGATGATCAAGCCTCCTACCAGGAGCCACAACATGGTGACATGCCACTGTTGCCTTCTGAATTAGCTAGCAATTTAGGAAACCCGAGTTACTGGCTAACCTTAGTTGTTGAATTGATGAAGCGAATTCCCCAGGTACTTGCTGAAACCCCCTCTAAAGAGGATAAATTGGCAAATAGGGTAGTGCGGCGCAACCCTAAAGTGTATGATGGGAATTATGATCCAGTGGTATTGGAGGAATGCGTAAGGGGAATGGAGAAAATTTTTATAGTAGTTGAGGTACTAGAGGAAAAGAAAGTAAACATTGGGACGTATTATTTGTCAGGTGAAGCTAATATTTAGTGGAACACTGTTAAGGGTGGGCTCGTAGGGCTTGAATTCACCTGGAGTAAATTCTTAGCAGAGTTGAGGGCGAAATTTTGCCCAGCTGTGGTGCAAAGGCAAAAGGAGAAAGAATTTATAGAGTTGAAAATGAGCAGTAGCATGTCAGTGATGCAGTATGCTAGTAAGTTCACAGAATTATCTACGTTTGTCCTTAAATTTGTGTCATCTGAAAGGTTAAAGATGAGAAGGTTTGAGGAGGGCTTAGTCGTCTGCATTCGGAATCAGTTAGCTGGGCAACCATTCTGACTTACCAAGAGTTGTATGAGCGAGCCGCTGAAGTAGAGCGCGTGAAGACGGAGTTGAGGGCCTTGAACCCGATTAATCAGAAGAGGAAAGGGATCGAGCGGGGAGCTCCCAGTGAGAGTGTGAATCAAAAGAAACCCACTCCCGCTCCTCCCAAGAGCCATCTCGTAAGCTCTGTAGAGCCTTGTAGGAAGCGCAGAAGGACCAATCACACCACTCCTGAATGCCGCATTGGCACCAACAAATGCATGTGGTGTGGAAGTCCTGAACACTTCATCACTGCATGCCCTCAATGACTAAAAGCTGTAGACAAGGGCGCAGTAAAACCCTTGGCTCCGCTCCGCTAGGGACCCCCACCTTCAAGGCCTGCAGTTGCAGGAAGGGCATTTGTGATGAATAAAAAGGAAGCTGCTACCTCTGGTACGGTAGTCACTAGAACTCTCTTTTTAAATTCAAAGCCATTTTGTGCATTATTTGATTCAAGCGCCACTCACATTTATATCTACTCGATCTGCTATGCAATTGAGCCTTGAAAACAGGAGGATGGAAACCAATTGTAGAATTAAGCTACCCAACAATTCTGTGATTGAGTGCTCCCTCTCTTATAAACTTGTCCCTATCACTATTGGTGAAACCACCTTCCTTGTGGATTTGATTCAACTTGATTTGTCTGATTTTGACATCATTTTGGATATGAATTGGTTGCACACTTATGGAGCCAAAATCGACTGTGAAGATCTTAAGGTTATCTTGAAAGATGAAAAAGGGAGAAAAGTGTGTTTTTATGGGCAGAGAGAGGCAAAATCTTGTTCTTTGATTTCCGCTATGAAAGCAAGTAAGCTGTTATGTCAGGGGTGTATTGGATATTGACACCCAAACAAAAGAAGAGGAAGTGGAGAATAACCTGTAGTTTGTGAATTTGAAGATGTTTTCCCCGAGGAGTTACCAGGATTACCCCCGTAGAGGGAAATTGATTTTGGAATCGAATTAATTCCTGGAGCCCAACCTATTTCTAAAGCCCTATATCGTATGGCCCCAACTAAGCTTAAGGAACTAAAGGTTCAGCTAGATGAGTTGTTATAGAAGGGCTTTATTAGGCCAAGTGTGTCACCATGGGGTGCCCCAGTGTTGTTTATCAAAAAGAAGGATGGAACCTTAAGGCTATATATTGACTACAGGGAGTTGAACAAGATTACCATCAAAAATAAATATCCTCTGCCATGAATAGATGACTTGTTTGATCAGCTACAAGGAGCAGGAGTATTCTCTAAGATTGATTTGAGGTTAGGGTACCATCAACTTAGGATTAAGCCTGACGACATTCCTAAGATAGCGTTTAGGACCAGGTATGGTCATTACGAGTTCACAGTGATGCCTTTTGGTCTCACTAATGCTCCTGCAGCCTTCATGGACCTTATGAACAGGGTTTTCAGACCCTATTTAGACAAGTTCATAGTGGTATTCAAAGATGACATCCTTATTTATTCCAAGGACAAGGAGGAATACGCTGAGCAATTGTGAATAGTATTGCAGACTTTGAGGTAGCATCAACTCTATGGCAAATTAAAGAAATGTGAATTTTGGTTGGAGAAAGTGGTATTTTTAGGACATGTGGTTACAAAAGAAGGAATTAAAGTTGACCCCTAGAAGGTGAAAGCAATCACAGAATGGCCAAGGCCTACCAATGTCATGAAGATTAGAAATTTTTCGGGTTTAGCGGGCTACTACCGAAGATTTGTTAAAGACTTTTTAAAAATAGCTTCACCACTGACCAATCTACTGAAGAAAGCGAACAAGTTCGCGTGGACTGAAAGATGTGAGAAAGCTTTCCAAGAGCTAAGACAATGACTAACTATCGCCCCAATCCTAACATTACCAATGGAAGGAAAGGAGTATATTGTTTATAGTGACGCTTCGAAGAACGGTCTGGGGTGTGTACTGATGCAAGAAGACAAAGTAGTAGCTTATGCCTCTCGACAACTCAAGCTGTATGAGAAAAACTACCCTACCCATGACCTGGAGTTAGCAGCCGTGGTCTTTGCATTAAATTAAAGGCATTATTTATATGGGATACCATGTAAGATCTATATTGATCATCAAAGTTTAAAGTATATCTTCACCCAGAAGGAGCTCAATTCGAGGCAACGGCATTAGCTTGAGTTGCTTAAAGACTATGATTTGCAGATTCAATATCATCCCAGTAAAGCAAATGTCGTGGCGGATGCCCTGAGTAGGAAGGCGCAACATAGCTCAAACACTGTGGTGATTACTCAATTGAGCCTCTTGAGAGAACTTGAGGACTTTGGGATTCAATTAGTGTCCCATGGGCAAACAAATGCTCAATTATCAACACTTACCATACAGTCTTCCCTAGTGGAAGAAATTCAACTGAACTAAGAAAGTGATCCCGAACTCCAAAGAATAAAGCAAAATTTAGAAAAAGGAAAGTCTTCGAGATTTGTAGTACACGAGGATAGGACCCTGCGGTTCCAGAATCACCTATGTGTGCCTAAAAATGGGGAATTAAGAAAGTAGATCCTGGAAGAGGCTTAGAATACTCGTTATTCAGTACATCCAGGAGGCATCAAGATGTACAGAGGTCTGAGACAATACTTCTGGTGGAATAATATGAAGAAAGACATTGTAGAATATGTGGATAAGTGTCTAACTTGCCAGAAAGTTAAAGCAGAACATCAGCGTCCTGTGGGGGAATGACGACCCTTAGAAATCCCCACTTGGAAATGGGATTCGATCTCAATGGACTTTATTATAGGTTTACCCTTTTCTTCCTCATCTGGGTTATAGTTGATCGACTCACGAAGTCGACCCATTTCTTGCCAATTAAGGATACTTGGGGAGTTGAAAGACTAGCCCAATTATATGTTAAAGATATAGTCCATCTGCACAGGATCCCTTTAGACATAGTCTCAGATAGGGATTAAAGATTCCAAGTATGTTTCTGGCAAGTGCTTCAAAAGGCCTTTGGGGCCAAACTAAACTTCAGTAGCTCCTATCACCCAGAAACAAATGGACAAACTGAAAAAGTGAATCAAATTTTAGAGGACATGCTGAGAGCTTGTCTATTGGAGTTCCAAGGGAAGTGGGAAGACGATTTACCATTGGTGGAGTTCTCTTATAACAACAGCTATCAGTCCACCATAAAAATGGCCCCATTTGAGGCTTTATACAGGAGAAAATGTAGAACCCTATTGTGCTAGAGTGATTTGGACGAAGCACTGATTATAGGTCTTGAAATGATTCAAGAGACCACTAAAACAATAAGAAAGAGTCAAAAACATATCAGGGTTGCCCAAAGTCAATAAAAAATTTATGCAGACAAAAGAAGGCGGCCTCTGGAGTTTCAAGTAGGCGATAAAGTTTTTCTGAAAGTTTCACCAACCAGAGATGTCAAAAGGTTCAGAGTATGGGGTAAATTGAGTCCAAGGTACATTGGACCTTATGAAATCATTGAAAAGTTGAATCCCATTGCTTATCATCTCGAGCTGCCTATAGAACTTGAGCACGTGCATAACGTGCTTCATATCTCTTAGCTTAGGAAATATATTCAAGATTCGGACCATACCATTATATCTGAACCTATTGAAATCACTGAAGATCTAGTATTTGAGGAGCGTCCTATCCAAATACTAGATCACAAGATCAAGTAGCTGTGCAGCAAGCAGATACCATTGGTCAAAGTACTCTGGACAAACCACACCTCCCAAGAACCCACTTGGGAGACCGAAGATGCAATGAAAACCAAATACCCACATTTATTCGAGTTATGATTAAATTCATCAGTTTCGAGGATGAAACTTTTTAAGGGGGGAAGGCTGTAATAGTCCGACCCTAAATCATGTTTATTCATGTCATAAATCCATGTGATTAATTTCATCGTATTTAAATCATCGCTTTCTTTGTTATTTCAATTGGGAGAATTTAAATGGGCCCTCACCTTGCAATTCGGGTTTTTATTCTTATCAAATTCTAGAGATCGTTATTAGCCTTGATATTTATGAATTGAGCGATTTAATTATTTTTCATGACACCACAAATATTTAACCTCGAGCTTTGGGGAAAAAAATAAATTTTTTTTTTTCAAGCGCACTCAGTTTGAGCTAGTTTTTGAACCCGAGCCCGTTTAAGGCCAATTTCGGTCCACCAAGACTTGACCTTGTTTGTTTAGCTAATTACCCTTAATCAGGCCTTAATTATAGTTAGCAAAAAGTAGATTTTGAGGGTTAATTTTCAGCCAAGTATTTATTTTACTTAAGCTTTTGTTTTGCACCAAGTAAATTTAAGACATTTTCTCTCTCTTCTTCTCTCTACCCCATGGCCTCACTAGAACACCACAGCCTAGCCCTTTGGTGGTGATTTCTTGCCACTTTCCGACCAGCCTCTGGTAAGGGTTGCAACCTCCAACCACCTCCCTCCGCCGGATATCATCTTCCACCCTCAAAATCACTAAATATCATCTCCCTCTCCACTTGTTTCAAGCTCAAAGTAAGTGGCTTCAATCTTGCTCTTTGGATTTTTGGTTTTGCTTCTTGTTTTGGTAGTTTTAATGGTGGATCATGTTGTTTTGATTGAATTAAGAATTATTTTGGTAATGGATCATGGTGGAGTTGAAGTTGGATGATGTTAGGGTTAGGGTTACTTCTTAATCATGCAAGCTTCATGTTTAAGTATTGGATATTGACTGCTTTATCTTTGATTTTGATCATCTTTTAATCTATTGAAATTTATTATGATGTTTATGGTGGTTTGAAATGATAGGAGTGAGTTCAAGTTGACCTTAAGTTAGGGTTTTATCCAAGAATGCATGGTTTGGATCAAACTAGTATTAAAGTTGAAGTATGTGTATATGTGACTAGAAAATGAGCTTTATTGGATATGAATATGAAGTGAAATTGAGTGTGGTGCTTTTGTATAATGTTGGGATGGACAAAAGTGTGTTTACATGCTTTCAAGGAATGGTTTAAGTTGAGGATTTGTGTGAAAAGTGAGGGAATAAACTCAAACAGTGAGGCTGAAATTTCCAACAAATAGGATAAAATTTGACATGAAACTGGCAATGATCAGCTCAGCCAAAAACTATGATTTTTGATAGATAGATAGCTCAGTGTGTTAGCTTTCACACGGCTCTTGAATCGCATTAATCCGAGGTCTGTGGAAAACATTATGGTCATTTTACTGAACCTGTGCAGGATGGACTCAAAACTGACATGTTGGTGTTCTAGCCCCATTTTAGGAACACTTTCGTGGGAATCATGTTATGTGTCCTTAATAAAAGTTTTAGAGGACTTCCTAAGCTTTTCATATTAGGGGCTTCGATCTCATTTCAAGGTGGGGAGTATTAGTTGTGAATTATTCTTTCCGCACCCTCTTTATATGCCCTTTTACTCTGAATTTGCTACCGTGCCATAAATCACATTTCTATGGTTTGTATATTTTCATCATTTTAGTTTAATCTGTTAGCTGATTTGTAAAGATTCTTCATAAGCTAGTTTTATTTAAAGGCATCATTTATAAGAACAAGCTCGTTTTTGATCTCATGTACCTATAATGATCTTTTGAACAGAATCAAGGCCTAAGCTTTCATTCTCTCCACTTTTGTGCATCTTATTATTCCGTAAACTTGCATTTAAAACTTCAAAGTACGTTCATTGCCTGTATCTTTAGTAATCAGCATGTATTTATCAAAATCGTAATGTTTTGGTAAGTACATCAATGAATCAATTTAATAAGTGCTTTATCACATAATTAGTGACCCCATCAGTTATCAGTTGCAAGGCATTGCCCTCCAGTTACTCGCGCGGCTTCAGACCAGCTCTCCCGGTCGACTTGGTAGGTGTACATCTATTCACAGATCATAACAGTTACTAAGGGGTGCACTAATAGATAATAATTGGCAATTCAGTTTTATATGCGTCTCTTTCCCTATTTTAAAATCAAAATGAATTGCAAAGCGGGCCCAAATAAATTTTCAGTGAATCTTTAACATTATAGGAATACATGTACTGAGCTTTGGCTCACAGTTTAAAATGTTTTTATGTTTTGTTTTAGGAAAGTGTTCAATGAACCGCCCTCAGGCGGCAGGACGGCTGAAGGTGATAAATGAGCCAGGACTGTCTATGTGACTGGCGGTGTAGCAGTGCTGAGATGCTATCTTATCATATTTTGATGTATTTTGGCGTTGCAACTATATATTTGAACTGAATTATGTATTTTGGTGTAATCCTTGAGATGATTGGGATGTTAAAACCGTTAATGTGTATAACTAAATGGCTTGAATGGTTGTGATGGTGAATGCCTTGTTAGGATAAACTTTGGTTTTAATGGCTAAGTTTTCATGTATAAGAGAAGCCTTATCCTTTTCGGACGGTGGTAGCACCCCATTCATTGGATTATTATTTCTAATTGGTGAACCTAAGTAGGTGAATGCAAGTAATGAATCGTATACGTTTTGGGGCATTACACGTTCGAAAACCGACTCAAGGTAAATTTTAATGACGTCTTTCCTTGATTTTATCAATTAAAGTCCTTAACTTTGGCTTAATTTGGATAGGTTATAGGTATTAGAATCTGTAGAATGGATGTAAAATGGTGGGTGACCCGTCATGGTGGGAAAAAAACCCGAGCTAAGGGTATTCGTTGGGAGCGAATATATGGATAGAACATTCTGGATTTAAAGGTCGTACACACCGGGTATTTGAAAATTCGGCCAGGACAGGGAAATAGCACAAAAATCGTGAAATCTTTAGGGTAGATGGGTCTGCATGTTCTGAGTAATTCAGTTTTTGAATTGAGCAGATTGGGGTAGTATTGCCCGAGTTATGGCCGAATTATCGGGGACTATCATGATTAGGATAACCAGTGACATCGTGGAAAGATTTGAGAAAAAGACCCAATTCAGGTTAGGGTCTAATAAAACCCTAAGAATGAGAAGTGTAGCAGATGGACCGACCTATCCATAATTAGTAAGAAATCAAAATTTTAATTTTAGGATCAAAAGTTATTGACTCTGGAAGTTGGGCCCAAATTCTAGTTGAATCTACACCCAGAGTTAGGCTACTGTTGGGAGCCTTAGGCATGGCTAAAAATCTTAGAAAAATTCTTATAAGTAGGGCAAGGACTAAAGTTATGGTCCATAAGATTTTAGACTAAATGTGAGCTATGTTTGGCCTAGGTGTGGAGTAGTAGGCCTAAACTGGTAACCGACCCTGCAAATTGCATGGATTCCAGGTAACAATCATGCTCTAGCCCTTCCCCGAGTTGCTTGAGAAATACATGTGTCTTGAATACAACAAGCGCTGTCCTACATGCTGGTTCTTAAGAAATTATGGCATGGTTTGATCGAACATGACTGCAAGATCGAATGGAACGGCTTGCTATATCTGTAGAGTTGGGTGTTGGATTGTTTTTGTTGGGAATTGAAGTTTGTGTACTGTGGTAATGCCCTGGGGATCAGGTTGAATCTAAATGAACTATGCGTGTTAATTTGACCTTTGAACTGGATAAGCATGATAGTGAAAGTAAAGGCTAATTAT